>JAODAL010004424.1:0-157136 GCA_025379985.1 Phyllomedusa bahiana | reverse complement strand
GAAAACGGGAAAGTTTCATGAAAAAGAGGGTCATGTGATTTTCCAGCCAATCGCAACCATACACATCCCAGTCATGACGTCGCACACACATCTCACCCTGCTCTATTCTGTAATCTCATTTGCTGGCCGCCAAAATTACAGGAAGCGCCGAAAAAGGCGCGATCTTAATAGATGATGCACAGATTTTAACCTTAATTATCGCATGATCTGGAAATTTCGATCACCATAAAAACCTTGCCGATTTCAACTTTGTCGATTAAAAATCGCTCAACACTAATCATGAGATGTATCAAAGAGGCATAAATGCACATGATGAGAACATTATTCTCCCATTATACAAGTCACTGGTCCGACCACATATGGAATATTGTGTACAGCTTTGGACATCAATGGACAAGAAAGACTTTGTAGAGCTTGAAAAAGTTCAAAGGTGGGCAGCAAAACTAATACAAGGACTGGGTGGACTGCAATACCCAGAAAGATTAGCAAGATTAGGATTATTTATTTTAGAGAAAGGCTTTGGGAGACCTAATAAATATGTATAAATATATCAAAGGTCAATATAGATATCTATCCCATGATCTATTTAGACCCAGTGCTGTGTCGAGAACAAGGGGGCATCATCTATGTCTAGAGGAAGGAAAGTTTCTATATAGACACAGAAAGGGATTCTTTACTTTAAGAGCAGTGAGACTGTGGAACTCGCTGCCAGGACTTTGTCATGGTAAATTCACTAACAGAGTTCAAAAAGGGTTTGGATACATTACAAAAAGGGTCTAATAATATAACAAGTTATAGTGACCGGGATTTTGGAGAAGGGTTGTTGATCCAGGGAATTATTCTGATTGCCAGATTGGAGTCGGGAAGGCACTATCCCCTAAAATGAGGAAAATTGGCTTTTACCTTATGTTTTGTTTTTTTTTTTGCCTTCCTCTGGATTAACAATGTAGGAAAATAGGCTGAACTGGATAGACATCTGCATTTTTGAGCCTTAAAAACTGTAACTATGTAAGCTCTTGACACAAAATATTGATGTAAATAATGTATACCATCTATGAATTGGCATAAAAAAAGAAAGTTAGACCTACTTTAGCCACAAAGCCATTGCACTTCTTTTCAAGACGGAGCTGAGTTGCGCTTTTGAAACATGCAGCGGCGATCCCTCATCTGAATGCCGCTGCGTGTTCAGCATAGACCGCAGTGAGAATCTCACTGCTAATTGTTAGATCCGTCTTGGGGACCGACAGAGCGGACCCCAAGACGGATCCGAAAAGCGCTTGTAACACGGAGTGTAAACTCCGTGTGAACAAGCCCTTATAGTCAGTGGGATCTGCTGAACACTGTTGCTTTCTACCATGCGGCAATTCCAGCACTCCATCCCTTTCTGTTCTACACTCCTGTGACGGAACAACAAACCGGAAGTGATGAAGCAGATGTACAGAGCCTTATTTTAACACATACCTCCCAATTGAACATTTTGCAGACCAAGTACAAACCTACATGATAGCAATTGCTGCATTTAGCAAGGTAATGTACCCTGCCCGACTGCAAAAATTGTTCAGAAGTGATTGCATAACCATGACAAAGAGTTCAAGGTGTTGACTTGGCCTCCACATTTCGAGCATCTATAGGATGTGGTAAAACCACATCTAATCCCATCTCATAACCTACAGGACATTAAGGGCAACATATCCCATTAGGACTGCACCATTTTTTTGGTGTATTTTTCACCAAGAAAATGTTGACGCCCTATTCTCTATATACAGTAAATGGACTGTCGTACACCAAAAGTAGGCGAATTTTATGCCAGGCATGATACATTTAATTGTGTCTAAAGTAAGCGCATCAAACATGCCAGCAATGATATGCTATGCGCCTTTTTTTCGGTATACACCTAAATTAGGCGCATTGAATATGCTACACAAGGCATACCACACGCCAGATTTTTGACAGGTTTATTTATTCAGGTGCATTACACACTCATTTAATGCTCCTTAAAACTGAAGTGGAAGCGCCTCTTTTCTGACATGTCGCTCTAAGTATCTGTTGCTGATCCCTTGGTGCCAGCCATCATAACACACTTGTAGCTCAGACCTTGATGGGTCGACTGACAAGGGCAACTGACACGATATTAGACAGGTACCAGGGGCGTAACTTTGGTTCAAAAAGTGGAGGGGACCAATTTTCCCTCTCATCCCCTATCTTCCTATTCCTCCCTCCCTCCCTCCCTCCTTCACTTGCCTTCCCTTTTACTTCCCTTCCCTTCTCTCCGCTGAAGTGAAGTTGCATCCTCTAACCCAGTTAGGAGGTCTGAGGGAGCGCTGTGAGCTCCCCCAGCAGGTTGGGATGGAGTTCTTATGGCAAACACTTTTGGTGCAATCCATAAGGTTATGAGTGGCTCTCTAATTACTGAAGTTTAGAGCCGGACTGGGACTAAAAAGCAGACCTGGCAATGAAACCGCACCTATAATGTTTCCCCCTCTAGATGGAAATAAAAAACGTGGTGCAATGCAGCAAATTTCACTTAACCCCTCCCATCCCCATCACTACTCCATTAAATTTGTTATACACACAACAGAATGAGGAAAATAAAAGAACCCAATCTCACTATACCCGTAGGAATCACTTATGTCACATACTGTACCCCAAAATTTATTTTATTGCATACCATACACCAGAAATGACATCACTCACTGCACCCCAGAAATTAATTATATTACACATAGTAGATATAGAAATTACATTACTAACTGCAGCCTTACAAATGAATTGCACATTGTACTCAAGAAATATAAATTATAATTCACTGTACCCCAAAAATGTACTATATTACACACTGGACCCTAGAAATGAATTACATTACTCACTGTACTCCAGAATTACATTACACCATGCCCCAGAGAGTACATTACACACCGTACCCCAGAGATTACTACATTACACACCGTATCCCAGATATTACATTACTCACTGTACCCCAGAGATTACATTACACCCCATACCCCAGAGATTACATTACACACTGTACAACAGAGATAACAGTACTCACTGTACCCCAGAGATTAGTTTACACACGTACCCCAGATATTACTGCATTATTCACCGTACCCCAGAGATTACATTACACACTGTACAAGAGAGATTACATTACACCATACCCCAGAGACTACATTACACACTGTACCCCAGAGATTACATTACACACTGTACCCCAGAGACAACATTACTCACTGTATCCCAGAGATTATTACATTATACACCCTATCCCAGATATTACATTACTCACTGTACCCCAGAGATTACATTACTAACGTACCTCAGAGATTACATTACACCCCGTAGCCCATAGATTACATTACACACTGTACAACCCGAGATTTAAAATTACTCACTGTATCCCAGAGATTATTACTTACACACCGTATCACCCAAAATTACATTACTTACTCTACCACAAAGATTACATTACACACTGCACAACAGACATAACAGTACTCACTGTACCAGAGATTAGTTTACACACCGTACCCCAGATATTACTTCATTAGTCACCATACCCCAGAGATTACATTACACACTGTACCCCAGAGATTATATTACACACCGTACCCCAGAGATGACATTACACACTGTACCCCAGAGATTACATTACACACCGTACCCCAGATTATATTACACCATACCCCAGAGATTACATTACACACCTTATCCCAGAGATTACATTGCACACTGTACAACAGAGATTACATTGCTCACTGTACCCCAGAGATTACAATACAAACTGTACAACAGAGATTATATTACACCATACTTCAGAGATTATTATATTACACACTGTACCCCAGGGACTAAGTACATTAGACAAGGCACCCCAGAAATTGTGTGTGTATATATTCATATATTGAACACAGACACACTACACACTTAGGGTGGGTGCTCACATGATGGTTTTTCAGCATTGTCAGTGTTGTTTGCTTGGTGGAAATTCGGCGCTTGCAAACGTAGAATTCTGACGAGCAAACGACTCCGACTGCCCGAGGCAGATTTCTGCCTCCTATCCTTTAGTGCAGTTAGTGTGAAAAATGTCTCAAAGAATTCTGTGTAGGCGCTGACAGTACGCACCGTAATACTCGAGTAAAATTAGTGTCATCTAAACAACGACACTGATTTTACATAGGGTATAGTATAAATCAGTTTCCTGTTGGATTGGACACCGGTTCCTAGGCAGATCCAACACTGAATCCGCCCCGTAATCAGCATTCATATCTTCTGCATGAATGTACCCTTAAGGCGTGTTCACCCAGCGTATAGCAGGGCATAATTATAATAATAATAATAATAATCTTTATTTCTATAGCGCCAACATATTCCGCAGCACTTTACAAATTCAAGGGTAAAAATACAGTCATTACACATTAAAAGTACTTACAAATGAGACACAAGGTGTGAGGGCCCTACTCGTGAGAGCTTACAATCTATTAGGGTGTATGGGTGAAACATACGGTAAGAAGTGCCAAGTTTACAATGGTCCGGCCATGTTTCATAAATAGGGGATGGTTTACATGAAAAATGGATGAACTGCCACCCTGACCGTACATCTATATACAGATAAGTGCCTGTGAGTGCCCAAGTGCAGGGAGTGACAGATGTGTGTGATAACAGTTAGGGATCTTGGTGTCCTCTGCTATAAGCCGGGTGTTTTAGAAATATGCGCTGGCCAGTCCACACTTCTAAAATGCTGCGGGGTCAGCCCCATTCACTGCGTAAGTGCAGGGAAGAAGTGACATGGCTAGACACATGGCTGTACAGTATATACACACCTCACATACACAGTACATACCCTACTCCCATCAACACAAACCGCCTCGCACCCTTGCCCCCCCCCCCCTGATGTGTCTCCTGTAGTCTGGTACCCTTGTCATTTGGCCAGAGCTTCTCTTCGTCTCTGATGAGAGCTAAGCTGTGAGCAGAAATCTGATTGGTGAAGCAGCCCCTCCTGACTCCTGCTTTACCAATCAGCGCTGCTCTCACTCTGCTACCTACTATGTCCCCCAGAAATATAGGAGGCAAAGGGTTAACTTCTTCCTCCTCTGTGTTCTGCTCTCCCCACTTACCGTATTCTCCTGCTTTCATACAGATTATTTTTTTATTGAAGCGGGTAAAAAGTGGGGGGGACCGTCCCCCACCCAGAAAAGTTACACCTATGACAGGTACTTTTGATGTTATCAGCAAATATAGGTTTTTCGTAGCTGCATCATTATGGAAAACTACAATCCTTATTGTAAGACCTTGCATTAGTTGTCTACACTCCTACACCTCTCATAGGTCCACTCAATGTACTATCTCTGGACAATCAGAAACATTCCAGTATTTATTCTCCAGTTCAGGTACTTTACAACACATGCAAATCCTCACTATATCTACCAACGTACATCTCAGCATTACACAAAGGGATAATTGGGAGATTATGGTGTCTCACAGAGTGCCCACAGGTTTGTATGGTAGTGCAGGATACATGCATTTGGTTTTTCTGTGAACACGAGTACTGAAGGTGGCCATACACATTAGTCTTAAGTTGATCAAAATGGAAAATTTCAACTGAAACAATCAGCTGAGGGCTAAAATTTAACAAGTGATTGTTTTAGTAGGCTGATGACAGACCATTATTGAAAAGAAGTCGGCCATGTTTAAACTTTTATTCTGCAAAAGAACGTTCTATAGTGAAAGATTATTCATCCCTTGCTCAGTGTCACTGATTAGGAGTGGTCAGTTTGAACATCTGAAATGCTCATATAGACAACATTGTATATGGCCACATCAGTGTATTAACCACTTCCCATATAATAATTTATTTAGCAGATGTTCAATCATCAACCTACTTCTATTCAATGGGTATATTTACCATTCAGAATGTTTTCTGTAATCTTCCCGGTAGAAGGCATATCAAAAAACTCAAGGAAGTTTGGAAATGTTTTCCTTCTTAGCATAATCAAGAAACAAATCCTGAATGTGTTTTAACATATCCCTCCAAGGCTACTTTCTTGCTTGATCTTCAGATTGCCCATGGAAAGACACAACTCCATGCTGGGAGGTCAGGTTGCCAGGGCAGTCACATGATGCCCAGTGAGTTTTATACATCAGTCATATTAATTAGAATTAAAAATTTGCTCCAAACCCTCTGAAGATCGGAGAGGACAGTAACATTGGAGAGACATTAGGCTGTTTTCACACAGTGTGTGTTTGGTACATTTTTTTGCAGTAATGCACAGCAATTAATTGGAAGAGGAGGACCCAAACATTAGTTTTCTAATTGATCAGATATTCATAGCTAGAAGTCATGTTCAAGACCTCTGTATTTCTACTGGGATACAAATATTTTCCTTGTTTCATATCTTAGTTCACTTAATCCAAAAGGAAATATGAGTTCATAATTGATTTCTTGTGTACAAGCGCACAGTCCTGTTTCAGAATTTAATAGCAGATTTTCTGGCAAAAGCATCATACAATAAGGATCCCTCCACACAACAAGCATTTGCTCTATGATGCAAAAACTATTAAAAAAACAAATCCAAAAACCGGGTCAAAATCCGACAGAAATATGCATCAAAAAACTAAAACCGAGTTGAAAATCCTCGAGTTCTTGTGTAAAATACTGTTCAAATGCCGGTCAGATGAAGCGGTTTTATGATTCAGAATCCGACAAGTATTTTGTCCTTTGTCGTGTGGATGTGTCCTAAAGCCAGTTTCAGAAATACTGGTTCATTTTATTGTTTCAGTTACCTATATTAGGCTTTCTTTAAGTATGGCGTTTTTTAGATGTGTGTTTGGGTATATTTTTCTGACCCAAAAACAGATCCGAACACGTATCTAACAATGCTCAGTGTGATTTACATTGATTTTAATGTAAAACATGTATCATCATTCAGACGATACGTGTTTTACATACGTCTTTTGGATGCGTTTAACGGATAAGAAAAAAAAAATGCACGTTTTGTAGGCCTTTTAATATCTCCCTATAGACCCCAGCAAACAACTGCCTGTACTATAGCAATCTTCCAAAATGTATGTGTGCTTTTTGAGCCAATGCCACAACTATATCCAGGAGAAAGGGTGTGGAACTATCCTAAAAATGATTTTGCACACAGCATTTTTTTGGAAAAATATTTTGTTTCAGTCTTTCAAATTATTTTTTGATCCAAAACCAGGACTAGATTCAAAAGGAACTGGAAATAGGAAGGAAGAACAAAATTTTGGGTACGCATCCATCAAAGAAAGAAAAACCCACAATAGTCACTAAAATAACTTGAAACTGATAAAAGTAATGACAAATTTAAGTTTACTGACTATCAGCTAATGACAATCAGACATTGCATTTGAATTATGGTCCATCCGACCACCCCCCAAAAAATAAAAAACTAATGAAAATGTTGTGGAGAAAAATGATGGTACCCGTAGAAAAGATTGAAAATAATTTGACCAAAAGGACAGATAAGAGTGTTCTGTAATTAGTACCACAGGTGTCTTCAAACTTGTAGTCAGTCTTTCTATTTAAGGGGTCAAAGTAGTCACTGAGCTGACAAACTGAAGAGATAGATAATACGAATGGTAATCAAAGAACCCAGAAAAACAAGAGATCATAGGTGAATTCAAATTCAAATTCAAATTATGTCTTTGCCAAAGTGGACTTCATGGAAGACGACCAAGGAGGAGACAACTGTTGAAAGCAAATCATAAAAAAGTGACAGTTAAGACAGTTAAGACAAATCTGGAGCTTGTTGGCAAGTCACATAAGCTCTATGTTCACAGGAGCAAAAATTATGCATACAAAGAAAAGAACATTGTACCTACTGTGAAACTTGGAGGAGGCTCAGTTATGATTTTGGGGCTGCTTGGCTGCATTTGGCACAGGATGTCTTAAGTCTGTGCAGGGTAAAAGAAACTAAGTGCTGCCCATTGTCAGAAAACTTGGTCTCAGTTGCAGGTCATGTGTTCTCCAACAGGATATTGACCCAAAACACACAGCTAAAAACATCCAAGAATGGCAACCAGCAAAGCAAAGGACATTTCAGAATTAGCTTCTATGATCCCTGATCTAAATCCTTTTGAACATCTGTGGCAGGAGCTGAAACCTGTAGTCTGGAGACGGCACCTTCACACCTGAGACAGCTGGAGTAATGTGCCGAGGAGGAGTGGGACAAAATACCTGTGTACAGGTGCAAAAGTCTCATTGAGAGTTACAGAAATCATGTGTTTGCAGCAAATTATTGAGTTAAGGCTACCATCTTTATTGTCCAGGTCAGTTTCAAAAGTTTTTTTTTTTTTTTTTAATTTCTAAGGATGTCAGGGACAAGATCATAGACCTGCACAAAGCTGGAATGGGTTACAAAACCATAAGTAAGACACTGGGTGAGAAGGAGACAATTGTTGGTGCAATAGTAAGAAAATGGAAGAAATACAAAATGACTGTCAAACGACATCGACTTGGGGCATCATGCAAAATCTCCCCTTGGTGGTAACCTTGATCATGAGGAAGGTGAGAGATCAGCCTAAAACTAAACGGGAACATGTGAATGATCTCAAGGCAGCTGGGACCACAGTCACCAAGAAAACCATTGGTAACACATAACGCCGTAATGGTTTAAAATCCTCCAGTGCTCATAAGGTCTCCCTGCTCAAGAAAGCACATATGCAGGCATGTCTGAAGTTTGCCAATGAACACCTGGATGATTCTGTGAGTGATTGGGAGAAGGTGCTGTGGTCAGTTGAGAGAAAAATTGAGCTCTTTGGCATTAACTCAACTCGCTGTGTTTGGAGGAAGAGAAATGCTGCCTGTGACCCAAAGAACATCGTCTCCACTGTTAAGCATGGAGGTGGAAACATTATGTTTTGGAGGTATTTCTCTGCTAAGGGCACAGGACTAATTCACTGCATCAATGGGAGAATGGATGGAGTCATGTAGCGTAAAATTCTGAGTGACAGCCTCCTTTCCTCCACCAGGACATTAAAAATGGGTCGTGGCCGGGTCTTCCAGCAAGACAATGACCCAAAACATACAGCCAAGGCAACAAAGGAGTGGCTCAAAAAGAAGCACATTAATATCATGGAGTGGCCTTGCCAGTCTCCAGACCTTAAACCCATAGAAAACTTATAGAGAGAGTTGACGCTCCGAGTTTCCAAGCGACAGCCTCTAAATCTTAATGATTTAGAGATGATCTGCAAAAAGTAGTGGACCAAAATTCCTCCTGACGTGCCCAAACCTCATCATCAACTACAAAAAACGTCTGACTGCTATGCTTGCCAACAAGGGTTTTGTCACCAAGTATTAAATCTTGTTTGCCAGAGGAATCAAATACTTATTTCTCACTGCAAAATGCAAATACATTTATATAATTTATACAATGTGATTTTATGGATTTTATTTTAGATATTCTATCTCTCAAAGTTAATTTTAACCTACCCTTAAAATTAAAGACTGTTCATGTCTTTGTCAGTGGGCAAACTTACAAAACCAGCAAGGGATCAAATAATTATTTCCTTCACTGTATATTATATATTTATATATTCTTTGGTTTATAGTGTGCTCTTTTCTTTCTTTGTGGTTATCTACTTGTGTTTTGGCCACAAAAATGAGTGTAGGAAACGGTCTAATATTGGTTTAATAAAGATGAACTATTATGGAATGAAATGTTGTACTGTACTTTGTTTATGTGTCTTTAAGTGAAATACGCAGATCTTATGTGGGTAAATAACCCTTGTGCACTTCGGACTGTGCTATAGATAGAACAATCAATCATTTGCATTAACACTTATATTATTTTTGTCTTTAATAATGATTAATCTGCTGGAAACCTGCTGACCCCGCCTCCCTCCTACTTACCCCGCCCACTTCTCTTAAAGTGGTTTTGCCATGAAGTAAAATTGACGTGGGAAGTTTGTAAATTAAATAATAAACATTTTCACCATTCATCATTATTAAAAATTCTGCACCATTTTTGTTTTAGCTGCTCCTTTAGTGATCCATTGTTTACAGCTCATCTCCAGAGGATATGACTAGGGCTGAGAGCTTCTCAGTCCTGGTCGCACATGCTCAGAACTCACCTCTCCTCTCAGGCAGCTACTGAGTGTTCAAACCCTAGGTGCTGTCATTCTTCTCCCGTCCTCTGTACTCCTTAGTAATTAGTCAAATCGTGCAGATGAATTAAAAATAGAGACCTCAATGAGGTATGTGCATTGATAAAGAGAAATAAAATCCACAGGTTTGGTTCCTGCAGGGATTTGAACCGAGGACCCTTGTGCCTGGAGGCAAAAGTTTTACCTCTGAGCTACAATGTAGCTACTTACAGTTCTACCCATAAACAGACCTTTCTTTGACTAAAGAGAGGAAAGACCTGCTGATTTCATCCTGCTGGGTCACATGATATGCAATTCAAACAAATCACACACGCCCCCTTCTGAGCACACAGAGCTGAAGAGCTTATTACAGGAGGTATGAAATGAGATTGTGGCAAAACCCCTTTAACATCTTTTAAAAGTGGTGATAGGAAGAAAATCTGCACATTTTAGTTCTAATAGGGCATGTACTAAACTTTGTGACTTTGTAACATCCAAGTCCTGATTCAAAGCTTTTGATAAACTCTCCCCATTGTATGTCACAAGATTACATAACTTTTCAATACAAGTGGATACACTTTCTTTACTGGACAATCCCTTTGATGGAGGTTTCTCACGCAGCATTTTTAGGGAAAAAAGTTCCCTACCAGTTTTCTGAAAAAAACAAAACAAAAACAAAGCCATAGTAAAGAGCGCAATGTCGGTAATGGACCATCATATGGACTCCAACAATTGCCCAAAACAAGTTCAGAAGAGCGCATTAATAATTAAAACCGAACTTTTAGTTCAAGAAGGTTAAATTAGAAGTACTTAATAAATGAAAATCAAATAGTCACACTATACATGTATGAACCAAAGCTGAAAAACTGTGAAAAGTCACAAGTAAAGAGAAATTGCTCAATTTTACCCAAACATTGTATCAGGTGTCCTGGGTGCAATGTCCTCAAAGCATTTATGGTAGGAAGAAGGGGGATAAAATATTCTCCCTAGTTTGGCCTTACCAAGACCTTGCCAAACCCTAGAGCCTAACTACAGGATAACCACCCTGAATAGGTGACCATGTCAGGAAACCTTATAACACATGACTTTTGATAGCCCTTACCAGATATCTAGGGTCATTTGTAGTAAGGGATAACTATCCTGACAGGGTTGCCCTTCTCGGGGTGGTTATCCTGTGGTTAGGTCATAGGTTTTGGTTAAGTCTTGGTAGGGCCAATCTATGGGGAGTATTTAATTCCTATTCTGCCTACCCTGCATGCCTTGAGGATGCTGTAGCCTGGAGATCTTATACTAATATTTGGATACGTTTGCTTCATTTCTCTTTATTTGTGGCTTTTCACAGGTTTTGAGCTTTGGTTCTGTATTGATTATTACCGTACTCCTCTTCTGTACTTGTAATTTTCTGAGGCAATTGCAGAAGTAGATACCGTAAGATGCAATCATTTTCCATTATCTTTGTATTTACTTCTGGCTTTGGCTCCAAAAACTGAATGAAAAATGTCTAAAAAAAATGTGGCTTTATTCCCCAAAAAATTTGAAAACCATCCTAATACACAATGTTTGGCCTTTTCGGTTATGTAGCTCTTCTGGTTCGAGCCATGAGATCTGTACGTAAACCAATCCCAGTTATATCAATGTGGTCATGTAGCATGTATCCTCAATCTGACCCCACTGCACTCTTCTCCCTATTGCCTCTTCATAATCCATTCATAGCTTGGAACCACCACCTCTGCAGGGCAAATAGACAGGATTTGCACAGTAAATTAGATTAAGATGACCCTAACTCAGAACCTGTAGTTTTCTTTGCAATTAGGAATCAAAGTGACAATCCCTGAGATTTCAAAAGAAGATGTCAATTTGCATGTCCCCTGGAGGGCATACAAAGGGTCAGTTACTGCTCCAGGGCCTTTAGCTTTCTCTTTTTTTTTTCTGGGGAGGAAAGTAGGAACAACAGAATTAAAGCCATGAAATTCCTTGAAGCCTTAAAAGAGCAACTAGAGAGACTTTTAACATGATCCATTCCCTAAAATAGCTATAGCCGGTTGGGAGGTCCATATGGGGTTAATCCTCGAAAATGTCGCTGGTAGATGAGTATTAACCTTGCACAACCGTAGTTAGCTACATAGTAGCTCTTTTACCCCTCTGGCACTAAAAGAATTCAAATAAATTGCTTCCCACAGTCCTAATCCTTTCTGTCTGTCTGACAGATCCCATTGAAGCTCTGGGAATTAATATGAAGACGTTGGAACCAATCCCAGCTGTTTATTGACACTGTCTTCTCAGCGAGGACACCACTGTGTTCACCCTTCAGACTTCCTTCCCAGTGACACTCCATTGAAGAGGAGAAATGTCAGGTGCCTCTCACACCGGCTCAGGGCTCCCTTTGTGGACACCAAAAAAAAAAAAAAAAATCCCAAATCCTGTGTCTTTGGAGGATAAGCAGGAAACAGGTACTAGTTGTTATGGAAACGGGGAAAATCTGCGATTCCTCCAGTGTGCACATTTCTACCACACACCCAGGATCCACATCCTCATTTCACTAATTACAAACAACCATGATAGCATTGCTTCTCTCAATTAAACTGATTTGCATCTGTCCCTGCAGTCTGATGAGGACTCCTCTGCAGCTGTCATTTGGCTGGAATGCCTGGAATTCAGGGCACATGCACACACTGCCGGATCGCGCCAGGCGGCCTCCTCATACAGCGTGCTCACACTTTTCCGAAAAAGAAACATCTACTATATAATCAGACTACTGTCCTATCACATTCACTTTTTATAATATTTTTGCCTTGAGCCAACATTATTGAATAGTGTGCGAATGACTGCCAGCTTGACAATGCAATGGTTAATGAAGTAGAGGCATGTCAGCCTGATGGTTGCAACTTTTCATGATCTGCACTATGCACTCATATTGACATGCAAAACCTAGGAAAATTACAGAAGCAAATCACAAAGGCATAATAAATGCATGGGCTGCAGTTATACCTAGGCCTTATGGGTGTTATTGCACGGTAGCATATCCGTAGAATCTGCATTGAAACTTCCAACTGAAGTCATTTACATTAGGTTACAGCATAAAATCCACATCTGGAATCTGAATTCAACACCACAGATTTCAGAGGCAGATTCCACATAGATTACATGTGAAAATCTTCTGCCTGTAATCTAACTACTCTTAGGCTATGTCTCCACTGCACAGCATTACGATTGTATTTTCTGCGCTTTTAGTTTTTTAAAAGCGTTAAAGATACGATCGTTCCTGTGGCCCCAAAGACAACAATAGAAAAGACGAGCTGCAGTCTTCACAGCTCGTCTTTTCTCTGCTCGTCTTCTGGCGCCAGCGTATGATACAACATGTTGTATAATACACCTGTGCTTTTAGTTTTCTTGTCGTCTTCCCATACAATGCAATTGTATTGGTGATGTCCAAAAAACTAAAAGTGACCATGTTTTTTGTACAAAGCGTGACAAAAACCGCAGTCCTGCATCGTAAAAAAAAAATGTCCGCTTTCGGGCTGTTTTTTGTCCGATGCAGTGGAGACATGGCCTTACGTTGAATGGGACGAGAATATCCGCAGCACTCTGCTGGTGAATCTGAATGTAACAATTTGCAACAGATTTAGCAGATTTTGGTGTGGATTTACCTCATTTGATTAAATGGAGTAAAATCTGCAATAGAAATTGTCATGCTGGTCAATTTCCATGTGTAAAATTTTTGCAACATGAGCTTGGGCTTGATAAAATCCCATCCACATGGCTGGTACTGTAAACCACTATGGATTTTCTGTGCGCAAATCCACACAGACAGTCTGTAGCAAATCTACCTGATGTGCATTCACCCTAAGGTGCGTTCACATGGGGCAGTTCAGCTGTGGATTTTGGTGCACATTTTGCAAATCAGTTGTGGATTTATTGAGAATTTTACTACAGATTTTATTTACATTGATTTCAATGGGACAAGGCAAAATCAGCAAGTATGGCTTATCTGCAGATTTTAGTGCCGATTTTGCCTTCTCCCATTAAAGTCAATGTAGAGAAATGCAGTAAAATCTGCAATAAATCAGCAAACACATTCACAACATACAATGTCTATTACTGTAATACAATTAACATTAAGTTTGGTGGTGATCACAAGACTTCATTTCCAAGCCTTCTATGACTCCCCCTTCAGCAGCGGGTGGATAAAATGTCCTTGCTAACAAGTGAATTTTGTTACGTTTTTATGAACACCAAAGAGCATTCATTGTCTGTAGACAACCTACAACCAGATGTAACTGCAAGGATGAGATAACCCACTAGCCTCTCTGTCTGATAAAGTGCTGCCATGTTAACGATAAATATCTATGCAGGTGACCAGTTTTCTCAACCAAAGACTTTGCAGGATGTTGATGGTAACAGATATTTTAGTTAACTTTGCATACAATTTATTAATATAGCTTTCAATCAACTAAACTCTGTCAACAAACTGCTAATGGCAGGAAGCACAAGCTCTGACCATGAAGCTGTAGGTCGTCCACTGGACTCTTAGTGGGGAGGTCTTCCTTCGAGCCTTATCGTGTGCAGTGTACATGAGGTACACTGCGAAAAGGGTTAAAGTGAATGTCATATGACTTACTTTTGTGTATGTATTTTATGCCATGGTACATTCTATTCTATGCATTTATGCTGAGTCCTTGCACTATAACAGCCCTGGAAGGGTTAGAAATGAGTAATCTGTGACAGCCTATGCAGGAGTGGGCAGTTAACAGGAGCAAGTTTTAGTTGGTGTTCAGTTCTACAGCTCTACTGAAGCTGAGCACAGGAGTAGACATCCCAACACCACCAGGACTCCAGAACTCGCAGAGTAAGAACAAGGTCAGGATCTATACCAGGCTGTGGGAAGGCTGGGGAAAGAGTGAGAAGTTGAGGAAGGACCACCCTTGAAATGACCACCTGGTCTAGTATCTTTTTAACAGTCTGTACTGTGCTGATGCACTATGGAAGCTGCATAATTTTTAAAAGCTTTATAATTGGAATTAGAATCTTATTCCAGTAACATGTATCCAGAGTATGTATAATAAGTATGAGATGAGTTGTGAGAAGAAAAGTGCCTCTATATGAACAATGTATAACATATATATGTATAATTTAACAAGACCACTGAGTCCCGAGGAAAGTACTGCATTTAACTCCATCATACCTTGCTGTCTTTTCTTTCTGCACCAGACATCATGGACACCTCAGTTACCATCAGGACAGGAAAGTATATTAGAGTGTTCCCCAAGGGAAACCAGTGCAGACCATCTCTTCACTGTAGTAAGCATAGCCAAAGGGAGGGTAAAAGAACCAGATCTCAGAGGAGGCCACAATAACTTATAAATGGAATCCTTTGCCTCCACCTAGCCCTCAATGCATTGGATAACCTGGTTACCACAACTGCCAGCTGTGACCTGAAAGGGATCAGAGCCCAAGATGAAGAGAAACTGCACTGAAATCCCAGAGGAAGAAAACAATAGTAAACATAGATATAATCAAGATTTTTTTAATAGCTAACAAAGGACAACTGCCATTGTGGGAGAATGAGGCCCTGTCGACCTGGCAAGAGGGATTAAATATGGGGACAAGACTCTCTGCATCTGCCCAGAGCCCAACAACATTAGGCCACATACTTAGGGAGAGGGGAAAGAGGGGGAGAGACCACTGACCCATTTCTATTGCTGTACAAGCCATTCATCATAGTGACGCCACCACCAACTACACCTTGCGGTCCATTCGCAACCTCTCTAGCCAGCTAAGTCATCCATCTCAAAATCTTGATAGGAAGAACTGGAGCTCAGGGTTACAGGTTTTTACCACCTTCCCTGATTGAAATAATGGCTTATAAACATCCCACTGCACAGTCTGAAATTGTCCTTCTACAACTAACGGGAGCAGCAAGTGACTATTCTAGTCATGTATTAGTTGCTTCCTTGAAGAAACAGTTTCTAAATTTTTTGATATAGTACAATTTTCTTTTTCATACTGTAGCACCCATAACAGCTGTCACTGGAATAGATAGGGACAGAAGGGCAGGTGGCTGACCAAGGATAGCAGCTGCATCAAATAGATGCTTTGCTTAATTCCTCTTAGGGTGCTTTCACATGGAGCGTTTTGGCGCGTTTTTTTGACTTTTGTTGTGTTTTTTCTTTGCAGAAATGCACACCACAAAAAAAACGCTTCAAAAACGCACCAGAAATGCTCTGTGTGAAAGTACCCTTAATAGAAAAAGACAGTGGGAAACTTAACAAGCTCTGTACACAAGTTATGTGATGCAAGTACAGCCACAAATGTGTGTGCATCTTAAAAAAATTGTCAGATATAATTTAATGTATTAGACTGTTGTACTAAATCCCAATCAATTTAAAGTCCCTCAAAGTGTCTAATGTATAAAAAAAGACAAAAATTGTTATTAGGAAAAGTTAACATTTTAGACCAATTCTGACACAAGACCTTGGAAAAATGTTACTACAATGACACATAAAACAAGACGAGAAAGGCAAAGGCTGCACCAAATGTATCACAATACAGCATATTGTGTAATGGGTTTGGTGCATCTTTATAGAGTCATACAACTGACGCATTTTATGCCTTCCTTTAGCCACGCCTCTTTTCTAGACATCTTTTCTTAGTAAATCCTGTCCACTGAGTTCTCTTATCGTCAGGCAGAAGCCATCAGTACTGCTATACAAATACTTCCTTCTTTGTAACACTGTGTAAGCAGGAACATTACTGAAATAGGATGTTGGATGGCAGGGAAACACAAGCTGCTCCCTTTCTGCAGCCATAACTCCTGCTACCCTGGGAAACATTATTTTCTGTCTGTAGCAGAAGTGGTTTGATTGGCTGCTATTTTGTTTTGTTTGCACCAGGCTCCAGAGAAAAGACACCCTATATCTTAAGTAAAATAGGATAAGATCTGAAAATGAAGTATAGTTAATATATATTTACCATACTTGTACCCTGTTTCCTCGAAATTAAGACAGTGTCTTATATTAATTTTTGCTCCTAAAGACGATCTAAGGCTTATTTTTAGGGGATGTCTTATTTTTCCATGAACAATAAATTCAATTTATTTTTGAACAAAACATCAAATGTATTATATACTGTAGTGATTTCATCACAAACATCAGCATAAGCAGCCAAACTCTGAATTGCATCAAAAAAATTCTTATTTTTGGGGGATGTCTTATTTTCGGGGAAATGGGGTATATACAGGGGCGTAACTAGAGAAGCCAGGGCCCCAAAGCCAACTTTTGGATGGGGTCCCCCCCACGCCTACCTCCCTGACCACAACCATGTCCCAAAGGACATGCTGTTAGATAATGTAGATAATACAAGGGCAAATACTACCTACATCTCACCATCAATTCTGCTACCAATCAAACCCACTATTACAAAACCACATTACCAATAACGCTATACATTAAGGAACTAAATTTTTACCGCCAGAACATGCCACAAATTACCATCACATAGTGACTGAATAAAAACCCTACACTATTACTGATAGTACAAAAAAGACAATACTGTCTAATAATAATAATATATAATAATTTATTGGGGGACCAAATAGTGGTATATACCAGTGTACACGGCTCTGCCAGGACTGTAAATAACCACCTTACAGTGACCATATAGTGGTATATACCAGTGTACACAGGCTTGCAGACTGTATTAAACCACCATACAGTGACCATTTTGTGGTAAAACCAGTGTACACACCCTGTGCAGAATATAAGTGTTTTACAGTGCAGTTACATTTTGTGACTCACAGGTGACGTTTCTTGACCAGTCGTTGACTTTCCCCTTTTTTCTGCATCGGTCAGTCCCATCTTGAGGGCTCTCCCGACCACTTGTCCCTGCAGATTTAGACACAAATATTTTTAGAATCCTGACTTTTCCCCACCTGCCCCCTGGCTATATGGGGTCCATTTAGGCGGGATGGGTTTAGATAGGATATATGGGGCCCCGATAGGCAAGGTTTAGGTACCCAATAGAGTGCCATATAGGCAGGCAGGGTTTAGGTAGTTTATGGGGAAAGCCATACAGGTAGACGGGGGTTTTGGGTGGCTATAGGGGCCATATATGTAGGGTTTAGGTAGTTTAAAGGGGCCCCATATAAGTAAAACAGGCAGGCTTGTGGGGGTATACAGGCAGGCTTGGGGGGTATACGCAGGCTTGTTGGGGTATACGGCAGGCTGTGGGGGGTTCGGCAGGCATGGTGGGGGTGTCGGCAGGCAGGTGGGGGTGTGGCAGGCATGTGGGGTGTACAGGCAGGCATATGGGGGGTGTCCCAGGCAGATGGGGGTTGTAAGGCAGGCAATGGGGGCTGTAAGGCAGGGGCAGGCTTTATGGGGGCTGAAACAGGCAGGCAGGGGCAGGCATATAGGGGGCTGTATAGGCAGGCAGGCATATAGGGGGCTGTAAAGGCAGGCATATAGGGGGCTGTATAGGCAGGCAGGCATATAGGGGGCTGTAAAGGCAGGCAGGCATATAGGGGGCTGTACAGGCAGGCATGCATATAGGGGGCTGTACAGGCAGGCAGGCATATAGGGGGCTGTACAGGCAGGCAGGCATATTAGGGGGCTGTACAGGCAGGCAGGCATATTAGGGGGCTGTATAGGCAGCAGGCAGGCATGGGGGGCTTTATAGGCAGGCAGGC
This sequence comes from Phyllomedusa bahiana, assembly GCA_025379985.1. Classification (NCBI taxonomy): domain Eukaryota; kingdom Metazoa; phylum Chordata; class Amphibia; order Anura; family Hylidae; genus Phyllomedusa; species Phyllomedusa bahiana. The sequence goes on along the minus strand of JAODAL010004424.1, from coordinate 138,343 downwards.
ATTTTAGGGGTGTAATAGGCAGGCAGGCATATAAAGGGCTGTATTGGCAGGCTTATAGGGGCTGAAATAGGAAAGGCAGCATATAGGAGGCTGTATGGGCAGCCCAGGCATAGGGGGCTGTATAGGCAGGCATATAGTGGGCTGTATAGGCAGGCATTATAGGGGGCTGTATAGGAGGCAGGAGGCATATAGGGGGATGTAAGGCAGGCAGGCAGGCTTTATAGTGGGCTGTATAGGCAGCAGCAGGCATTATAGGGGGCTGTATGGGCGCGGGCGGGGCATATAGGGGGCTGTAAAGGCGGGGCGGCATATAGGGGGCTGTTACAGGCAGGCAGGCATATAGGGGGCTGTATAGGCAGGCAGGCATATAGGGGCTTGAAGGCAGGCAGGCATATGGGGGGGCTGTATAGGCAGAGGCAGGCATTAGGGGGCTGTTACAGGCAGGTTTATAGGGGCTGTTTAGGCAGGCAGGCAGGGCATTAAGGGGGATGTATAGGCAGGCAGGTATATAGGAGGCTGTATAGGCAGCCAGGCATATAGGGGGCTTTTAAGGCAGGATATAGGGGTGTATAGGCGGGGGCATATAGGGGCTGTATAGGCGGGCCAGGCATATATAGGGGCTGTAGGCAGGAAATATAGGGGCTGTATAGGCGGGGACAAATTAGGGGGCTGTATAGGCAGGACAGGGCCAAGGAGGCATATAGGGGCTTTTATAGGCAGGCATATAGGGGCTGTATAGGCAGGGAGGAAAGGCATATAGGGGCTGTATAGGCAGGCAGGCATATAGGGGGCTGTATAGGCAGGCAGGCATATGGGGGTATAGGCAGGCATATGGGGTAGGTAAAATAAGAAATCCCTTACTTACCTCGGTCCACGCTCCCCCGATGCGCCGCTCGCTCCGCTCTGTTGCGCTCCGGCCTCTGTGCTCAGCGCGGGCGGCGCGGTGATGTGACTTTCCCCGCGCGCGCCCCGTGACCACAGAGCGCCGGCGGGGGAAGTAGCCAGAGGGAGCGATCGGCGCCCCGTTTTGCATCTCCAGGAAGCGCTGCCTCTGAACGCTCGGGCCGGAGGGCCTGGGGTTTCAGAGGCAGCGAGCGCGGGCCCCGCAGCTCCCCGCCGCCGCAGTGAACTGTTAAGTTCACTGCCGGCGGAAACAGGAGGGCATTACCGGTAGCGACGCAGGTAGCAGTGCCCGGGGCCCCCTAAGCGTAGGGGCCCCGTAGCAACTGCTACCCCGGTAGTTACGCCCCTGGGTATATATTATAATAGCAAAGCTAGAAAGAATATTACAAGTCACCGAGGAGTTCTATGACCGTATATAGGAAATACAGGTGAATTTTAATGTTCTTAATATTTATAGCATTGGGTACATTATTCTTTATTACATTATTTTATTATATTCTTTTCTATGCAGACTTTAACTGCTGCAGAACCTCTTTTTTTAAAGACTCCGGTGGCATTTACTGTCCATTCATAATGAAATACCCTAAGAAGGTCGGTAGCAGTTGGGATGTGCATCTTTATTACCTGCAACAGCTAAAGCATAAAGGGCCGTTCACACGGCTTATTTTGGGCACGGATTGCAGCCGTATTGCAATATGTTTGGAATCCGTCCCAGCCATTACGGTAATCCACAGTTCTCATAGAGAACTATGGATTCCGTCTCTCCTCCACGCTCCGCGAATCCGCCGGGCGGGGAGAAAGTGACATGTTCACTATCCTGGCGGGATACGTGCTGTGGATAATAAAAGTCTATGGGGCCGGCGGGCAGCGCCCCCGCCCCTTACTCAAATCCGTCCCGCAATTACGGCTTGAATAAGCTGTGTGAACCGGCCCTAGTACGAAATCTACACTCCAACCACTGAAAAAAGAGGGCTTATTCTCATTATAACTTTCAGGCTCTGTTAACAGTGCTTAGTCTTTATGTTCGGCACATATGTAAGATAACGGCTTATCTAGAGCCATCCGAGTTTTAGCCTCCCTTTCTTGGTCAATTGATTATACAGTTTTTACCAGTGCATAAAATGTGGGGGAGAAAAGCATGTACCACCTCCTCATATAATAAAATGTCCATTATCTGTTGAATTAATCAAATATGTAGTGTCCTGTAAGAAGGTGGTTGTAGATGCCCTGTCTATTCTCAGTGATATTTCTCAAGTTGTGCTAGGTGATACTAAAATACCATCTCTCCAAAGGGTCCCTCAAAAGCACAATGCATTGTTGCCAAAAGCTTCTCACTAATCACTCCATAATTTAACCCACTGTCCCTCTAAAAACCTGTTCCCACGGCACGGGTTTTCGGACGGTTTTTCAGGTGGTTTGCGGTTTTGCAGACCGCCTGAAAAACCGTCTGAAAATTAGCACAATTGTGCTCTATGGAAAAAACCGTGCAGCAGTCCCCACTGCACAGGTTTTCCATCCGGCGGTTTTTCCGCCGCGGCCCCCCCGGCCGACAAAACATTCTACAAGCACAATCTTCTGTCCGGTTTTCGGACGAATCTGTGCTTGTGAAGCTCATCGCGGAGAAAAGCCCCTCCTCCCCCCTCACGGCCGTGGGGTCGGCTGAAAAACCGGACAAATACCCCGGGGCAAACCCGGACAGGTTTGCCCTCTCCCGTGGGAACGCACCCTAAAGCTGGAGAAGCCAATCCAGCTCAACAACATTTCCCTGATGAACAAGACACTCTGTCCTCCAGCTTACCAACATGTCATTGATGGTCACTCGCAGGCCAACTGCAGGTATTCCAGGCACCTTAAAACGAACATTCATACTCAGCCCTATAGCACAAAACCAACTTTTTGTTATAAATTCAACAAGCATACTACATTTTTGGGTTACTTAAAGAGGTAAAGCAATCTTAGTAGTTGTAATTTTCAATAAAGGCACAGAAGCTTAATGGTTATCTCATAGAAAGTGTTACAATCTGTTAGTCATTACAAATAAAAAATGTCAACAAATATTAAGAAATTTTAGCAATATTCAACTGGATTTAGAAAGACCCTGTTAACTTCACATGAGCCTCTTTCCTGTCTGAGTTACCTCACATAGGATAACATTCATTTAGTAATTTCCAATGTTTGGCGCATTAGACATCGTAGCCTGCTCACTTTGGCACATTTTATGCCAGAAAAGGTTGAAAAACCCGATCATACATGTCTCCCTAGGTGTCTGGATGGAGGTCTGGACTGGGGTTTGCAGTAATGCAGGAATCTGGTCATTACTTTGGGGTCTAGAGTCTAAATTAGTTTAGGGATCTGGTCTTGAGTCTGATTTAGTTTAAAGGGGTTGTCTCACTACAAGGATTTGTCTTACCTCAGTCCTGTTTTCTTTGTTTCATTTTGAATTCAGGGGCGTGTTTACTGGTTTCCCAAATAGGCTGTGTAGAAGAGGTCTGAGCTATATCAAAAAGTGCTGGCAGCCTTCAGGATAGATCAAACAGGTCTGTAGATATAGGACCTGAGGAGCTGATGCAGCCATAAAGGGGAATATCTAGGAAAAAGGTAAAACTGTTTTTTTTAAAGGCAATTTGCAAAGTGACTTGTTTTTGCAAGATCTTTAACATAAAAAGCAATCCTTGTAGTGAGACAACCCCTTTAAGGTTCTGGTCTAAGGTCTCGGTTTATTTAGGATGTTATTAAGGCTGGGGACAGGATACAGAAGCGAGAAGTCAAATATATCTATGCAGTCGTCAGGAGAAGTTATCATGTCATCTGGGCTGGATAAAGAAGAAAAGGAAAGAGATTGTTCAATAGATAAAAGTAGCTGTGAGTCATGGATTATAAGGGAAATTCTTAAACAATCTTTATATCATACTCACAGAATTAGGGATATTTGACTTTCGGTTGAAATTTCAGGATGAACATAAGATTTCTTGAATTTTTTTTAAATCATCTAAATGAGACCAACTCTTAAGTTAGAGCGATACAAATTTTTTCAGTACTTTTACACACTTGCTGATCTCTTTAAAAGGAGCTTAAATTCACAACGGTGTTTGTCCTGAATAACCCAATAATTAGGGGATCATTTGAATTGGGATTTAAACAGTCCTCCTCATCATGCTGTTCACATTTTGACATCATGAGACAAAGACAACACCTTACAACTGATCAACAGTATCTCACCATTTTGAGACTTAAAGCAGGATGCTCTCAAATGGAAGTGGCCACTGAGCTTAGAGTGTCACAGTTTGTCATCAGCCGGTTGCAAAAAGGAGACTGTAAGGGTCCCAGAAAGGAAAAGAAGTGGGCATCCCTTGGTTACCTCATGCACTGATCACTGCTTCATTGTAAGCTATGCCCTGTGGAACCAGATGATGAATGCCACTCAACTCCAGACACATTTAAGGGAGGTGAGAGACAACCAAGTGTCACGTCAGACAGTTCTTAACCATTTACATCAACATGGTCTGCATGCTAGATGACTGGCAAGGGTACCTACCACACCACCAGACAAAGACATCATCATCTTGCATGGTCCAGGGAGTATCTACGCTGGACAAGGGACCAGTTTTCCTCAGTGCTGTTCAGTGATGAAAGTCGATTCACTCTGAGCAGAAATGATGGCCTTCAACGATACTGGAGACATCAAGCAGAGCACCATGTATCAACCAAGTCGGGCACTGCTCAAGTACCCTTGCCGGTCATCTACAATGAAGACTACCCTGATGTAAATGGTTACAAATGGTCTGACATGACATTTGGTTGCCTGGAGTTGTGGGGCATTCATCATTCGGTTCCACAGGGCATTGCTTACAATGAAGTGGCCATCAGTGTGTGATGCAGCCAAAGGACGTCCACTTCATTCTGTGACTCTTCCAGTCTCTCTGTATCTCAGTTGCAACCGGCTGATGACACTCTAAGCTCAGAGGCTACTTCCGTCTGAGAGCATCCTGCTTGAAGCCTCGCGATGGCAAAGTACTGTTCAATTGTAAGGTGTTATCTTGGTCTCATGGTGGCAAAATGTGAAAAACATGATGAGGCGGACTGATTAAATCCCAATTTAAATTGTTCCTCTAAATTTATTCGGCGATTCAGGGATCAAACACCTTTTGTGAATTTTAAGCTCCTTGTTAGAGATCAGCAAGTTGTGTAAAAAGTAAGCCCTCCTCCCCCAGCCCTGCATCTCATGAGGGGGGGGCCTCCTCCCCCAGCCCTGCATCTCATGTGGGGGGGCCCTCCTCCTCCGCAGCCATGTGTCCCTGCCCCCCCACCCGCAGCCATATGTCCCTGCCTCTGCCCCACAGTTTATGTAAAGGAGGCCCTGATAATGCAGGGCTGGGGGGAGGATTAGGGCCCCCCCACATGAGATGCAGGGCTGGGGGGAAGAGGGCCCCCCCATGATAATGCAGGGCTGGGGGAAGGAGGGCACCCCACATGAGGTGCAGGGCTGGGGGAGGAGGGCCCCCCCCATGTTAATGCAGGGCTGGGGGGAGGAGGGCCCCCCCCATGATAATGCAGGGCTGGGGGAGGAAGGGCCCCCACATGAGGATGCAGGGCTGGGGGGGGGGAGGGGGGGGGGCCCCCCCCATGATTTAAAGCAGGGCTGGGGGAGGAGGGCTGGGGAGCAGGGCTGGGGGAGGAGGGCCCCTCACATGTGGTGCAGGGCTGTGGGAGGAGGGCCCCCCCCCCCAGATGGTAATGCAGGGCTGGGGGGAGGAGGCCCCCCCATGATAATGCAGGGCTGGGGGGTGGAGGGCCCCCACCCTGGAGATGCAGGGCTGGGGGGAGGAGGCCCCCCCCCATGATTAAATGCGGGCGGGGGAGGAGGCCCCCACCCATGATTTAAAGCAGGGCTGGGGGAGGAGGGCCCCCCCACTTTTGGTGCGGGCTGGGGGAGGAGGGGCCCTCAATGTGGTGCAGGGCTGTGGGAGGAGGGCCCCCCCCAGATGGTAATGCAGGGCTGGGGGGAGGAGGCCCCCCCCATGATAATGCAGGGCTGGGGGGAGGAGGCCCCCCCCCCATGATAATGCAGGGCTGGGGGGAGGAGGGCCCCCCACATGAGATGCAGGGCTGGGGGGAGGAGGCCCCCCCATGATAATGCAGGGCTGGGGGAGGAGGGCCCCCATGATAATGAGGGTGGGGGAGGGGGCCCCCCACAAGTGGTGCAGGGTGGGGGAGGAGGGCCCCCTCACATGTGGTGCAGGGCTGTGGGAGGAGGGCCCCCCAGATGGTAATGCAGGGCTGGGGGGAGAAAGGAGAAATACTGGGAGGGGGTCCCGGGTCCCGGTTACAGCTGCACCGTGCGTGCACAGACAAAGCTGTTTGTTTCTTACATGTCCTGCGCTGTAACCGGAGCAGGGACTTCCTTTCGCTATCCGCGCGTGCGGTGTACTGCTCAGCGGCAGGATGCAGAACACTTTGAACTTGTGAGGCCCCGCAGACAGAGGAGGAGGGTCCGGCTCCGGCTACAGCGCGCAGGAACTGTAAGTACAAACTCCCTTTGGATAGGAGGCGGAGCGCAGCTGTGGCCGGGAGCGCGGGCCCCCTCCCAGAAGCGCGGGCCCCCTCCCAGCAGCGCCGCCACCACTCGCCGGCTGCCGCCGGGCGGCGGCCGGGTCCTGTATTGAGATCGGCGCTCAGATGCGCCGATCTCTGTTCTATAATGTGAAATAAGGGGCCTGCTTGCTGCGGGCCCCTTATTTCACCGGGCCCCATACAGGAGTACCCCCTTTACCCCCTGTATGGCGGCCCTGAGCACAGGCCTGACAACTGTGTATTTAGAATTCTCTTCGTCTGATGCCGTCAGCCATGAGTGGACACTGTCAGACTATGTGGGGACACAGTCCTTTGACAAAGGGAATATTAACAGCCAGTTGTTAATTTATTCATCTGAGCAGACCTGGAGCTTCCTTCACTATTTAACTACAATTAAACCTGCTAACACAAAAAAGTGGTGTTAACTATAGACATGATATGGGACAGTAAGGGCAAGTTTGGGGAATAGCTTAAGGCCTATGGTCTACTTAATCTGCGACTGGCTTCTACCAGGTATCCTCTGTTAGGGGTTCAGACACATGGCACACAAAAGCAAGCCACATGCTGGGCCCAGGTCACCAGCTAGATAGAGAAATTCTTGAAGCTTACTTCCATTTGTAAGATGTTTTATATGTCATTGAGACATGTAAAAAGCTTTCATCAGAGGGGGTTTATGAGCTAGAATCCCTATTGATTGAGAGAATAAAGTAAGCTTGGCACTGTTCTGAGCAATGTGCCACTTTAGCACTTTGCTCCAAGATCTCCAAATCTCAAGGTTTCAAGTTAAATACTGCAGTTGCATGCTTTCAATTTAATATTTTGTGTTAGCGTTCATTATAGTCTATGGGAAATATGGAAACAGTCAAGTGAGTGTGCTCAGCTATTGCTATAGCTTTGTTTATGACAGAGAGTGGCCTGGTAAATGTATGTACATGCATACCTCCCAACTGTCCCTCTTTTGGAGGGACTGTCCCTATTTTTAACCCTTGTCCCTCTGTCCCTTTTGCTCTATACATGTCCCTCTTTTTCATTTGAGAAATAGATTTGGGTCAATAAACTGACTATCTTGCTTTAAAAAGTATCTGATGGCTTAGTACCTGTATATTACAGAACAATTTACCTAATATTTCATCACTGGACACAATGCAATCCTGAGAATGTGTCCCTTTTTGGCTGTCTAAAAAGTTTGCATGTATGTGCGTGGTTAGAGGCGTGTCTTAGTATGATGTCATGTGTTTGAGCGTGGTTAGAGGCGTGGCCTGATGTGTCCCTCTTTGTAATCTCTAAAAGTTGGGAGGTATGATACCTCCCTTTGGCACAATATCCTATTTCTAGTAATGATGATGTTCGCACATAAATTACAGACAAGTACACTGTACACAATTGGAAGGACTGGATGTGGTTTCTGTGCCACCAGATGTCCACCAATGATCTATATACAGTATGTACAGTGCCTTGTGAACGTATTTGGCCCCCTTGAACTTTTCAACCTTTTGCCACATTTCAGGCTTCAAACATAACGATATAAAATGTTTAATTTTTTTGTGAAGAATTAACAAGTGGGACACAATTGTGAAGTGGAATGAAATTTATTGGATTTTTTAAATTTTTTAAAAAAAATAAAAAAGGAAAAGTGGGGGTGAAATATTTTTGGGCCTTTTACTTTCATGCAGTAAACTCATCAGTGAGAATCGTGAAGATCCAATGTTGTCCTAAAGACTGTGATGAAAATAAATCCACCTGTGTGTAATCAATCTCGTAAAAAAGCACCTGCTCTGTGATATTTCCAGGGTTCTGTTTAAAGCGCAGAGGCTCATGAAGCCCAAGGAAACACACTGGGCGGCCCTGTACGTTGTGGGAATTTTAAAAAGCCGTTTGGATTAAAAAAATTTTTCCCCCATATTTAAAAACCAAGGAGAGGAAAGCATCATTTTTAAAATGGAAGGGAGTTCAGAGCACTGCAGATTTACAAAACCGCCCGTCTCTTAAATTTTCATCTAAACCCAAGGGAGAAGACTGATCGAGATGCAGCCAAGAGGCCATGACAACTCGGATACTGCAGGATTACGCTAGGTGGGGAAAAGTTGTCCTGGGAAAACAATCAGTCTCACGACAAATCTGGCCTTTATGGAAGAGGGGCAAGAAGAAGCCATTTTAAAAGATATCATAAAAAGTCTCATTTACAGTGTGCCAAAACCCACGGGAGACACCAAACATGTGGAAAAAGGGGGCTCGCTCAGATGAAACCAAAATTTAACTTTTTGGCAAAAAATGCCAAAAAAAAGTTTGGTGAAAAAAACAAGTCATCCCCCCTAACACACCATTCCCACTGCCCAAAAAAGCTGGGGCAGCAATGGGTTTGGCTTTTTTTCAGCAGGGACAGGGAAATATGGTTAAAATTTAGGAAAGGGTGGAGCCAAATACAGGAGCTTCTGGAGAAAACCTGTTGGAGTCTGCAAAAGACCCAGACTGGGACGGAGATTATTTCCAACAAGACAAAGATCCCAAACATAAAACAAAATCTACAAAGGGAAAGGGTTACAATAACCCCTTCCGGTGTTTTGAATGACCCAAATCACAGTCCAGACCTGAACCAATGGGGATCTGTGGAAAGAGCTGAAAATGCTGCTCACAAACCTCTCCATCCAACCCCACTGAGCTCCACTGTTCACAAAAAGCCCCAAAAAACCCCACGACTCGGTTTTTCACAAACGCTCTCCATCCAACCCTGAGCTCCAGCTGTTCCAAACGCTCCCATCCCAAACCCCACTGAGCTCCAGCGTTCACAAAAAGCTCTCCCTCCAAACCCACTGAGCTCCCGCTGTTTTACAAGTTCTCCCTCCAACCCCACAAATCCGCTGTCCAAAAAGCTCTCCACCAACCTACTGGCTCCAGTGTTCACAAACGTCTTCACCAACCTCACTGGTCCAGCTGTTTCCCAAGGAAGAATGGGCAAGAATTTCAGTCTTTCGATGCAAAACTGAGAGACAAACCCCAAGCGACTTGCAGCTCTAATCGCAGCAAAAGGTGGCGCTACAAAGTATTAACTTAAGGGGGACGAATAATATTGCACGCCCCACTTTTCACATTTTTTTTCTGCAAAAGTTTAAAATATCCAATACATTTTGTTCCCCTTCACAATTGTGTCCCACTTGTTGTTGATTCTTCACAAAAATTTTAAATTTTATATCTTTATGTTTGAAGCCTGAAATGTGGCAAAAGGTTGAAAAGTTCAAGGGGGGCCAAATACTTTCGCAAGGCACTGTACCTTTAAATATTTTTTATCTTTAATGGGAATAAATGTGCCTTGACGCCTGAGTCTATAACCTTTTAAGAGTCTAGCAACCAATAGCTTTAAGGATGGACAGAAAAAAATTATGTTCTGCTCTATCACATAAAATATTAAAAATAAACGAAAGTTTCTGGCTGTAACATTTAAAAGTTAGGAACAGTTCAATGGGTATGAATACTTTTACAACTTACTGTAGACTTTAGCTTTTATGGGTATATGAGTATTCTGCCCATGGAAGAACCTATAAAACAGAACGTAAATGGAAGTAAATGGTATTAGCTCATGTTGGCATTTGTGTTGAAGACAATGTTCAGAGCTTTCCTCACAAATTCAGATTTGACAGGATGAATAGTTCTACAAGCAGTGCTATTCTTTCCATCTAAACTACAAACCCCACAACAGAAACCTGAGGCAGTGTCTGAGACCCACAAGTAAAGCTGATTCTTCGGGCTTATTCTACTGCACATATGTTCTTTCTCTGCCTATATCCCTGCTTTTCTCAGGAGCCCACCATGCCCAGGAGCCCATCATGGCCATGAGGGCCCCTTGCTCCCCAGTGAACCACTGCGAGCCTGCCTTTAGCCACATACATTCTCCCAATAACAGAAGAGCTCTGAGTAGAGATGAGCGAACAGTAAAATGTTCTAGTTCAAATAGAACTTAGAAGTAGTAGTCGAACTAGAACTCGAACTAGGACCCCATTAAAGTCTATGGGAGAAGATGTTCTGGTTAATTTCTATACCTATATAGGTGAGGAGAAGCTGGAATTACCATCCATAACAGTAAACTGGATACGTGGAACAACTTAGTGAAGAAAATTTGGCTCTAAGCAGGGGCGTTGCTAGGGTCCTAAAACATCCGGGGCTCCAGCCCTTTGTGTTTTTCTGGGTAGGGCTGGGTTCACACAACAATTTTCACGCCTCATGGGGAACTGCGGATGTTTTTTTACAGAGAAAAACCTTGTGTGTTCCTGTCACTAATTTTCTGCACTTTTCCACACAGATCCGTCCATCTCCTCGCAGTCACTGTACAGTAAAAATCACCAATGACAAATTTACTTTTTCAGAACTTCTCACCTTCATATGATAATACCCCTAAACAGTCACCAAAACATACAACTACACATGGAGCAAATCTACCAGACAAGTGATTGTTACTAAAACCCTCCTACAAACCAAGACCCCAAACTATTTCTACTTAAGGCTCAAATATCCTGCCAGACCTGGACCAAACGCGTACCCCCCCAATTGACCATCAGCTGTACACAGGCTTGATTACCCTTACACCCCCATACAGGGACCAGATAGTGGTAGATACTAGTTGTATGTAGACTCTGCAGAAATATATTGTGATTTCACTGCAGTTACATTTAGTGACTCACCGGGACGCTTTTCTGATCAGCGTCGTTCACCTTCCCTTCTCTTCTCCATCCGGTTCACACCTTCATGCTGATTGCTCCCGGCCAAGACTCGTCCCTGAGGGTTTGGACACAAATATCTAGAATCCTCACATTTCCAGCAACCTTAATTATAGGTATAGCAGTCCCCTCAGTTAGGTATATAGGGGCACTGAAGCAGTATAGGGGGGCACAGGCAGTATATAGGGGGGCACGGGCAGTATATCGGGGCACAGGCAGTATATAGGGGCCACAGGCAGGTATATGAGGCCAAAGGCAATATATAGGGGCACTGAGGCAGTATATGGGGCCCACAGGCAGTATATGGGGGCACTGAGGCAGTATATAGGGGCCACAAGAAGGTACATAGGGGCACTGAGGCAGTCTATAGGGGCCACAAGAAGGTATATAGGGGCACTGAGGCAGTATATGGGGGCCACAGTCTGTATTTGGGGGCCACAGGCAGTATATGGGGGGCACAGGCAGGGCTATGGGGGCCACAGGCAGGCATTATAGGGGCCACAGGCAGGCATTATAGGGCCACAGGCAGGGATATGGGGGCCACAGGCAGGGATTATAAGGGCCACAGGCAGGCATTATAGGGGCACAGACAGGGATATGGGGGCCACAGGCAGGGATATGGGGGCCACAGGCACCATTTTTAGGGGCACAGGCAGGGATATGGGGGCCACAGGCTGGGATATGGGGGCCACAGGCAGGGGTAGGGGGCCACAGGCAGGGATTGGGGGCCACAGACAGGGATATGGGGGCCACAGGCAGGGATATGGGGCCACAGGCATGGATATTGGGGCCACTGGCTGGGTTATGGGGGCCACAGGCAGGGTTATGGGGGCCACTTACAGGGGTAGAGGGCCACAGGCAGGCATCATAGGGGCACAGGCAGGTAAACGCTTTAAAAATAACAACAGTAATACTCACCTTAACTCCCCCGGCGAGCGCGCTCCCTTTTTGTCCTCTTCAGACGCGCGCTCCTCCAGCACTCCTCGGGCGCGACGCTTATGACGCGCTGTGCGCCGAGGACAGGCAGCGGCATGATGACATCACATCATCCGACGCTGCGGCTGAGGCGCACGGGGCCGCGCGGGTCCTCAGCGCTGTGGGGGACCCGGCGGCCCCGCTGTGTCGGACCTGCGGTCCGACACTGTCTGGGGGCAGGGAGCGCTCGTCTTGTCCGCAGAAGCCGCAGCTGCATGTGCGTCCAGCGGACGCACATGCAGCTAAAGGGCCATTTCGGTGCTCCGGGCCCACGGAGCGGCCTGGAGCCCGGGAGACTCGGGGAAACAGGGTGTTTTATTCGGGGCCCGAGCCCCGAATAAAACAGCCTAGCGACGCCCCTGGCTCTAAGAGTGACTGAGAGGCTAAAATACTTAATTTCTTTCAATGGCTAACTGAAAAGATGAGGACAGCTTGCAAGCAAGGGCGGAGGTCCAGTGGTAGCAGCTGCTACGGGGCCCTGCATCCTGAGGGGGCCTAAAAGCCTCTTTGACACATAGGAGATTTGGTGACTGTGTGTTATACAATTACTGAACCCCAAAACTGCAAAAATAAACTTTCTCCACTCTCCATAATTTTCACCAACCAACCACTATTTAGAATATATTTCTTTGTATAGGAGAATACTGCAAAAACTGAACTTTTGGGCACTGAGTATGTTTTAGCAAATCCAAGCACTCTGTATAATATACATCCATGTATATGAGAGTTAGGCATTATGTGAGCCTGCAAATGTCGCCAAATAAAAGCTTCTGGGTGTGGGAAAGATGCAGCCAGCAAAACCAAACTCCCTAACTATTGCTGGCTATGGAGAGGAAAATGCTATCTAACTAAGAGCAGTCTGTACAGTACAGAGAGTGAGCTGAAAATGGTGTTCACAAGGCAATACAGTGAAATATATATAACACGGTCATGTGATTTTAACAGCCAGTGAGAGCCCTATACCTCAGCGATGACATTCCTAACACTTCTTTGTGCTTTGCACTGATTGGATGGCCGCCCAAAGTGCAGAAAGGTGATTGGATGGCTGCCAAAAGTGCAGAAAGTCATTGAAAACTAAACTGAAAATGGCGTGTCGAACTAGAGCTTTACTCAAACTAACAGTAAAATGTTCTGTTCGGTTCCAGTTCTAAAAAATTGAGGTGCTCTACTCGAACTTAACTTTTCTAGAATGGTTCAGTCAGCACTAGGTCTGAGCAGTGACAGTGTACAGTTGAAGCCAGAAGTTTCCATACACTATATAAAAAGACACACATGAATGTTTTTCTCACTCTCTGACAAGAAATCAGAATAAACCTTACCCGTTTAGGTCAATTAGGAACCAAAATTATTTATATTTGCCAAATTCCAGAATAATGAGAGAGAGAATTTTAAGGCATTTTTGTTACTTTCTGCAAAGGCAAAAGTTTACATACACATTTTGGTACAGCTCATATGATGATGTCTTGTCTTTGGAAGCTTCTGATAGGTTTGTTGGCAACATCTGAGTTAATTAGAAACACACCTGTGGATGTATTTTAATCACACACCAGAAACACACTGCTTCTGTGTGTAACATCATGGGAAAGTCTAAAGAAATATCAGTGAATTGAGGACTTGCACTAGTCTGGATCATCCTTGGGTGTAATTTCCAAATACCTGAAGGTAACTCCTTCACCTATACAAACAATTATATGCAAGTACAAACAAGATGGGAATGTCCCCAGCGCAACATAACAGCAACAGAGGCTTAACCTCGTAAGCCCCTAGGGACACCAAAGGTTAGATATTGCCCCCGCCCAGTGCCATGTGCCACTTACCAATGCTGGTATCAACCCCTTATGTAGCAGACTTGCTTCTGGCCCCCACACACTGCAGGGCCCCGGTAGGTGACTAGGGGCTGGGAAGGGGACTGTCTACCTCCCTCAACCCCTATAGTATTATGCCCCCTGATAACCGCTACTGAAGGACACGTTTCTGTGTCTCAGAGAAGAGCTAGCTTTGGTCCGATGTACTACTTTTTTCTTTATGTCCCATCAATGGATTGTCATTGCATTGGAATAAACTAACACAATGCCTTATGTGCATATTTAGATAAACACAGTAGGTTGTGCTTGTGCACTACTCTCTATTTTGCTCTATGGGAGTTTGAAGCACTGCCAAACACACCGCTCGGCTATCTTTAGAGCTCCCATTGAATAAAATGTGGAAAATAGTGCAAAAGCATGAGCAATTATGTTTTGAACTGAGACTTCTGTGTGCCTGTTCCCAAGATAGGTGCAGATCTCAGAGGTAGAACCCACACCTATCATACTTTGTATGAGTCAAGTCCTAACGATATCCAACAATAGTCGTGAGGTGGGAACACCCCCCTTTTAACACCAATATAATACAAGATTGATAGGTGAGCCGCATAAAAGGAAAGGTGACGTTGTGGCCTCGTTAATTTAGAACCTATGAAAGACAACTTATAGTGTGTGCATAACGGTATGCAATTAGATAGGTCCATTTTTCTCTGTAACCCTTGTGGGCTACGTACGCGACAGGTATCACTAGTATGGCTTACACTTAGAAGGGCCCAGTTGCCAGCACTGCTGCTAAGGACACTGGGCTTTCTTTTTTGCATGTGTAAACAACTGTGAATAAGGTTTATGTAGCATTATCCATTAAAGTAGGTTTGTATCTCCACATTACAATGATAAGTATATTTAATTAAAGATCTAGCAAAAACAAACAACTTTGCAATATATGTCCATAAACAGTGACCCTAGCCAATTCCAAAGAATCCACATTCTTGAATGAGCTGCATCAGCTCCATAGGTCGCTATCGCTACAGACCATGTTTTGATTCTATCAGAATCGCCCAGATGCAGGTATGCTATAGTCTCCAGACCTGGCTTTATCTAACTGCAGCCAAGTTGAACCAGTAAACACACCCCTGAATTCAAAGTGCAACAAGTACAACCAGAACTGAAGGTAAAAACAGATTAATCACTGTAGTTAGACCAACCCCTTAAGAGCTTTCTGGTTACAAGAACTTACACCAACATAGCAGGTGAGCCTTCATATTAATACAGTCAGTAAAACTGTCCTTTCACCCTGAGGTAGTCATTAACAGACAACCAAAAACAACACAAAATAAAACAAAACCTTTATGAGCTTTAATATACAGCGTCAGGCAGTCATTTTTAAGTTTTCCTAGTCTGTGTATAACATCTTTCTATATGGCGTATGTGGTGTAGCTCTTATAGTCTGGATGCTCAACATTACTCTGACCCAATGTAATATGATCGAAGTCATTTGTTACTGTATTAGAATGAGCTCTCTTGGACATGACTGACTTAATTTCTCCTAGGCTTTCCTTCTCTTTTTTTATGCACCAACTTAAATAACGTAATGGAATGCAACCTTAAAGCAATCGATAAAGCTCTTTACATCGAAAGTTTGTACCCTCCAAACAATTTATTCACTGACTTTTTTATGAGGTGCAACAACAAATTTATCAGCTCACATTACCCAATCCATAAAAGACACTCAAAAGCCAAAACTGGTATCACGAGTGTGTCAAAAACCTAACAACACTGCACAAAAATAATACATTTAAATTTATAGAACACATTCAACTAACCTGAGTATCACACCGTCGAAAATAAATGTATCAACCGCCGTTCCAGCACACGGGTTCATGAAGGATCGGTCTTCTGCTCAAATACCTAACTCATCAGCTTCAATGAGGAAGTCATTTGCTCAGACAGGACCGGGGAGCTGCCAACTTGGATGTCACTATCATCATATTTTTCTTAAAAGCCTTCATGATACGATAGCCAACATAAAAGGTAGGTAAAAAAAATGAGAATGGGCATAGGACAGGAGGGCGAAAATGTACGTGTGCAAGTATGGTCAAGTAACTGGCTGCACTTCTGATAGAAAAACCAAGCTGTAAGTAATTAACTGTAGCAATATACTCAGAACATGGTCTCGCGTTACTAGTGGGTGTACCTCACAAGGGTCAGTATAACGGGCCCTATACCACTTTTACAACCCATATTTCCATTAAATGAATCTATACACACGGCTGAAACGACATGTACAGAATACGATCCTTATTATTGCAGTACCCCCCATACTCTAAGCTCACTGATAAACGTAATCCAACCCAATAGAGGATAATCTGCTAATTTACAAGGGATCTTGATAACGTTGTGGATGCCCTGTGGGCAGGAAATGGCAGATGCTGTATTAACACTGATAAAAGCAAGGTTATGCACAAGGTGGAAGAGACATCCATTACATGATTACATGCTTAAATGGAAAAACACTGGGAAACAGTGACATGGATAAGGACTTGTGAATCCCTAGTGGACAGTAAACTATAATATGTAGCAGCCAGAGGTCAGGCCAGCAGCCGCCCACAGCAAATAGGATCAGGGGTGCATTAAAAGGGTCAATTAGATGCACATGAGAGAACATAATTCTCCCCATTATACAAGTCACTTGGATTAGACCACACATGGAAAAATTTTGTACATTTTTTTGGGCACCATGTGACAGTAAAGACATTGTAGAGCTTGACCAAGGTACAAAGTGGCGGCAACCAAACATAATACACAAGGACTGTGGTGGACGTACAGAACCCAGAATATTTGGTGCAAGATAAGCGGGTTATTTAGTTTTTAGCAGAAAAGTAATAAGAAGACTCCGGGTGGACGATAATAAAAATGTTTCAAATACATCACAGTGTCAATATAGAGATTCTCTCCCACAGATTTGGGGGGGGGGGGGGGGGGGGGGGGCGGGGGGGGGGGGGGGGGGGGGGGGGGGGGGGTTTACCACAGTGCAGTCATTAGAACAAGGTGGTGCATCCTTAAACGTCTTGAGGAACGAAAGTTTCTACAAAAACATATAAAGTATTCTTTACTGTAAGAGCAGTGAGACTAAGGAATTCTCTGCCAGAGGGACAGGTTCATGGTGAGATTATAAACCGAGTTCAAAAAGGGTTTGGATCATTTCTGTAAGCGTAATCAATATAACAGGTTATATAACTAGGATTCAGGAGAGGGTCATTGATCTCCAGGGATTTTTCTGATTGCAAGATTGGAGTCAGTAAAGGAAATTTTTCCCTAAAATGAGGACAATTGGGCTTCTACCTCATTGGGGGTTTTTGCACTTCCTCTGATCACAACCTTAGCACAACAGCAGAACAGATGGAACGACATGTCTTTTTTAGCCTTAACAAACATTACACTATGAAACAAAGAAAATCAAACATTGTGTCTGAATTGTTATGTTGATCAACCCCCAAAAAAAACTAAATTAAATAAAAAAATGAAACAGTTGCTTAGGACAAAAATTAATGGTACCCCAGATAAGATTGTGACTGGGATACAACACCCCGGTAGTGGACGGTATGCGACAAAATTGATGACAACTTTAGACCATTATGAATGACAAAATTAAAAAAATGAATGATAAGACATGGTAACCTGCAAAACGACAGCACAGAAAAACTTCCCAAGAGATTACAATGTTGCAACCTTAAAGGAGAGTTTAATTCCCAGCAATCGACGATCTGTCGATGGGACATAAAGGAAAAGTAATGACTCAACGGTGCAGAAACCACCGTTGACCAAGCAAATCCTCATAAACGCGCGTCTGTGAATTTGCCACATACGTCATATTGTACCAAGCCACCAAGCCATGGCGCCTAAATGAAATAAAGGCAAACAGTGCCGCATTTACTCACTGACAGATCGTTATACCTGTGGCAATGATAACAGGGTCCCGATCATTTTTACCATGGCAGCTGGTCAGCCTTTGTGAAGGCTTCATCGCCGGCCATTTATATCCAGTTTATACCACACTAAACTTACTACATTCCTGCCACAGTCCATGAAAGTCATCAAACCCATATATGTACATCCTATCGCATTGATTAGTTATAATGCAATAGGCTGTATAACTCGATCGCCGCCCCCTAGAGTCAAGCACCCCAGGGGGCACTCAATCAATAAAGAAAAAAAAAAATAGTTATTTAAATGAAGAAATATACTATATATAAAATCATAACACAAAGTTCCATAGAATTGGCATGGCTGCATCCGTAAAAGTCTGATTTATTAAAATATAACATCCTTTATCCTGTACGCGTAACACCATAGTGGCTAAAACATTTTAAGAATAAAAATGTTTCCGATTTTCTTTATGTACCCAAAACGAAACTCTCCATGCTTGGTATTGCATATTTGCGATCAACCTGTAGAATACAGAGAACACATCATTTATACCGATAGAACGCCCATACAAACAAAACTCTCGCAATCAAGGCGAACGTACGTTTTTTTTCACATTTTAGTGCCCCACTCTTAATGCTTTAAGCAGTTTGTTCCCAGTTATTTTTCGTATGTATCGTATTTAATACACTCATTAGAAACAGTACCATCTTATCCGGCAAAAATAAAAAGCCCTCATTATGATTTACTGTGATGAAACAATAAAAAACAAGAAAGCTCAGGTATGGCCGCTGAGATAAAAAAACTAAAGTGACAAAGAACACAAAAAATAGGCTGTGTGTCCGGCAGGAGCCAGTGATTAAAGGGGTTATGTTCCAGCACTGTGACTGACAATTGTCAGGACCCCCCAACAAATCAGTGACATATACCCTATATTATGCACAATTAGTCCAAGTCGTGATAACTTACTAAGAAGCAAAACAAGTAAACACCTCACACATACAGATCAAGCAACAATGCTCCCAATTTTTATTTCAGATGGGAAATTTATATTTATTTACACAAAACAGACCAATGTCAGAAATGGGCCCTACATTACTATAAGAGACAAATATCAAAAAAGTGGCACATCAAACCTTGCTTTGTAATCAAGGTGCAGAACTGAGCCCGAAACGTGGCCAAATCTACCTCAGCTTCGCAAAGCAGGCGGTGCAGCTTAGAGCTAGAGGGATCCCAAATACCAATCCGGCTGCCCCATGAGCCCTTGGTCTATGTTTCCACACGCCTT
Organism: Phyllomedusa bahiana; assembly: GCA_025379985.1. NCBI lineage: Eukaryota > Metazoa > Chordata > Amphibia > Anura > Hylidae > Phyllomedusa > Phyllomedusa bahiana. The sequence continues at coordinate 119,171 of JAODAL010004424.1, read as the reverse complement.
CCATTGCGGCCGATATGTAATTGGTCACACTACCGTGCATCCCCGAGTGATTTTTTGGGAACCACAACGCTGCTCCCCTGTATTCCTACAATTTGACTATTGTAATCCATAGTCACTAGGAGAGCACTGAATTCACCCTGTAGTTGCGGTCGCGCATGTCTTCGGCGTCATCATGAAGCGCAAATACGCTGAGAAATGCTGCGCCCCCGATCCATTTTACCCGGCAGTTTGTGAACCCTATATTCATACATACACACCACCACCACACAACCCACTCAGACCAAGACCAGACACACACCCAGACCACACAACACAACACTCAAGCGAGCACAGACACACTAGACATACAACAACACACACAGAACACACCACACCCTCTAGACACACACACTCCGATACACACACACACACGCACACCATACACACACCACACACACACCCCAAACACACACCACACACTCGACACAACAACACCACACACACTCAGATTACCACACACACCCCTCAGACAACACACAACTCAGACACACTCACACACACACACTCACACACACACACTCCACCCCATCACACACTCAGACACACACACTCACCCACACCAATTACACTCCGAACACACACACACACACTCAGAACACACACACACCGAAATACACACACACACACACACACCACCACACACGCAGACAACCACCCACACACACACACACATTCACTCATGACCAAGACATCACACAACGACACACACTCAGAGACAGCACACACTACAGACCCCCACACACTCAGACAACCCACACACATACAAGCGCAACACACTCAGACACACCCACCCACTCATACACACCCACACACACATTACAGTTTCACAATTCATGAAGAAAAATTGGGCCGTTTCCACTCACCTGTTATACACCAACGCAGACCCCTTGCTCTGGCAGGGGAAGGCTCCTCACTCACGGTAGACCTCCAGAATGGTGTGTACCTGGGGATCTAGTCTGACGCCCTGATGACCGCGGTGCATGACACAGTCCAGCAGCAGGAGAATGTCCCGGAATGAATACACCACAGTGGGCGGGCCTTCTCACTGCCCGGTCACTAGCTGATGCCCCACTTCCTGCCTCAGGAGCAGTGCTGAGCAGCCCGGGCCCCCTCCCTCAGCTCTCGCCGTCACCTCCTGCAGTCCCCTAACCCTCCCTCCCCCTGCAACCTAGACAACCATCAGAGCTAACTGAGATAGCAAGGGCGTACCAGAGCACGTGACACACCAGATCCACTAGAACGTCGGTGCGCTGACATGCCCGCAGCCAGGAGCCGGCGATACCTGAAGACTTCGAGGGATGGCCCAGCAGCGCAGCTTTTGTTCGGGGCTTGCGTGCCCCGATAAACCATAGCCTAGCGACGCCCCAGATCTCAATGTAATATATTTTTTCGTGCCCACGAGTAAAGCAAGGCCCAGTGTAGGGAGGAGAAGAGGAAAGAAGCAGAGAACATGTCATGTACACTGCCCTTTCTCACTCAGCCCTTCCCACTGCCCGCGAGCGAGAATCTGGTCCACATTGTCAGGAGAAACAACTCAACCAGTGGGAACCGGTACCGACTGATTACGTAGGAGCACACAAGGAAAGAAAAAGAAGACCACGGAGCCAACACTTAACACTTCCAGCTCCTCCACAGCCCCAGCATCACTGCCAGGGCAGCAGGCCTGCTTCCACACGAAGACACTACACTGTGCAACAAATAAGTATAAAACAGATACTTAAAACGAACAGTAAACATCCGACTGTAAATGACCACATGAAGCACAGTGCGACAATTAAACGGTGATAGGTTTTCCTGCGAACTTTGTCCCAGATTTTAAATGTTATCCGCTCTGCACTGCTTTTAGAGTTTGACACCCCTTGCAGTAAGATAAAGATGGATACATATCCAACATCTACAAATTGCTTTTCACAAATACTTACTATAGTACGAAGTATAAAAATTTGAGTATGATCCTCAGTTCCATTCTCCAGTGAGCCCTGTTAATCTTATTATCATCCATGACACATTACATGGGTATATTCCTCACTACAAGGATCGCTTTTTTACATAAAGATCTTACAAAAACAAGTCACCTAATTGCAAACAGTATTTCCATTACACCAGTGGTCCTACCCCCCTTAAAAAAATTTTTCTAGAAATCCCCACTTGCGTACTGCTTCAAACAGCACCTTCCGGTACCTATAGCTACCAGACCTCTTTGATCTCTCCTGATAGGCTGCCAAGCACTGGTTGCAGCTTTTCGCAACAGACCTGGCTATACTTTCTGCTCAGCCTATGTAAGCCGTCCCGAACAACACGCCCCTTAGTTCAAAATGAAACCAAGACAAAACCAGGACTGCGGGTAAGTATAGAATCAATGCGTGAGACAAACCCTTTAAAGTGGGGCAAAACAATCTGCGTTTCACCTTACCCAGTTACTTATCAAAATGTGTTACAATACATCTTGCATGTTTAATTATAACTTATAGCAAAAGACTGATCCAACAAGAGTGACAATCCATAGAAGTGGTGCTATCATCGTTTGTGTGAAAAATAAAAACAGATCAGAAAAACAACAGAGACTGTAGAACAGTGCCAAATCAGATATGGGTACCCTATTATAAAGTGAAGTGAGCTCATGCAGGACCCTCGGGATTAGCACAGACGACAAACACTGACTGCAGATACTATTCCCAAGACAGAAAAAACCCTTTCACAACATCTAGTGCGTCAATGTCACTACTCATAGAAGAGTGATAATGTGGAAACAATCATGGTTCAAAGTCTAAATATATAAACCCATCTCCATGAATATACTACAGAGTCTATTATTTACAGAACTAAAGAGCCCATAGGACCACACAGGAACAGGAACACCACTAACAAAAAACAAAGAACCAGAAATACACACTTTGCCAAGAAACACTCATTTGAAAGCAGCTGGCCCAGTTCTCAACCGTTGCCATCCCATTGGGCACAACGACTCGGGGCAGTTCCAGCACAGGTCCACCACAAGTGTATGTGTCCAAAGTGTGTGAAATGTATGTCCCATGAATGTAACGAAACATAACCTTTGATCCCTTGTTTGGCTTTGCAATATTTAACACAGTCAAAAACCATGTTGTGGAGAGGGAGCCAAAGGCTCCCTGCCAAATTAGTCTTGTAGACAGCCGCGCTGGTTGTTCCAGAGTGGCGTGCTCCATAAGTTGTCGTGATAATAAGGTGTAGTTATTAAAGGTCATATGCACAAGGCCATGGCCAATGTGATGGCCAAGTATTTGGGCAGGGGCCCCAGCAATGTCTAATGCCGCCCAGTGTCCCATCACACATTCTGTTAAGAAGGGCTCTGGTAGCTCAACCACCTGTTTTGGCGACAGATGTAATTCAATATGAACAATTTCCAGTACATGACGGGACCAAGCAACAATGTTGACTACAGAAAGGAAGGTCTTGATCCAAAGCAACAACATCATCTGTCAAACAATGTGGCGAGGCCCCGGCTATGCATGTGGTCATTCAATAAAGGCTTGAGTTAAAGTAAGTCGGTCCCATATGTTGTTTTTCTAGTGATGATGTGACTGCAGATAGATGTATCCGAATGAATTCGGAAGTGTGGGGAACTTTATGCTCAGATTCAGTCAAACGTTGCAAAAATGATAGGACAGCACTATACAGTAGAAATGGATAATGACCCAAAACAGTTCACAAAAACAACACTAAAGCTTATCATTCAAAGGGACTATAGACGCCAATTTATTTCTATCATTATATCACTTATTACATCCAAGCCCCAGAATCCATCATGCTATATCCTCTCAATTTATTCGTATTCTACGTTTATTATACCTGAATAGTAGATTTCTCATATATCGACCTGTCCTAATAATGATTGTGGAAGGACATATCTTGCTATACACTGCATTTAAAACCGTCAGTCAGATGAGATACTTTAACAGCAGCTTCATGTCACATATGATTCTTCAAGACAGTTTCTGATCCCAGTATACGTCTTATAAGGAAATATTTTTCACTGGACGCGATGGGAGGGTGGAGCTGAGAACATCTCCTCTTTTGACTTGGTGTAGTTCTGTGTTCTCTGTCACACAATGGTTCTCCTTTCAGTTTGACCCCTGCTGCGATTATACAGATAATGAGCCTACCGCATGAAAAGCTCTCTAAACAGAACGGCAAAGTGTCAGACAATAATACAGGGCTTAGTTAGTCCACAGTGAAAAACATGCAGACATACAGAATTATTAACAAAAATAATGAAATGTGCCACAGGAAAATACCAAAAAAAACAATAACCAAACAAATTCCTACAAAATGTTTTACAACCATAAAAAAAACACTGTGATTAAGAAACAATAAGTAAATTATTTTGAGATGACATTATTCCCCTATTAAGGCAAAGAAAAAAGAAAATTCATTCATCCAGATATGAGCAAACTTATTAACTTGCTGAATAACAAACAACTACACAAGCCAGACAAAGACCCACAAACAAGCAGCAACTAAAGGTGACTGCAGCAGAGAGCTTGCAAAGCATCTCACAAGAACTTTGGAATTGTCTGGTGATCGATCTATGGGTTATCCAGAACTTAGAACATACATTGAACAGCACAAGTCTTTGCACTTCCAGACATCACAAATAGGTCCTATATTATCTAAATTGTGTACAATTTATCGTCTAATTATCTGTGAAAAAGTAGGAACTAGGTAAAAAGTCCTACAGCCCACATACCAGATAATGCAATAATTTATGTTTAAAACCACGTGAGTTAAAACTGAAGGATCTCCAACTCAAGATCACCATAATGAAAGACTAATTACATGATAAAGCTGTGGAGTTTGCAAGGCTTACAAATTAATGAAAATATGAGTGAGTCCCTGTCCAAATACACTAACTTAACCATAGATCAAATCAGCACAAAAAAGGTTGAGACTCCCCGAATATTATAACAATATTTTACTTATAAATTTTTTTTTAATTCATTAAACAGTTTCATATATGACACTCTCCACCCCAGATTATACGTAATATCTTGTTGTGATGTCAAGATAAGTCAGGGCTGTGTTTATAACCCACCCGGTTGCTATTGGAAACAGTCAACAAAGGATAACAAACAATTGTAATGGAGAACATCCAGACTTGAATTTTCCTACATAAAAATAAGGTCATCTTCTAAATTTTAACCAGACGTTCATAGATAGTTAAATCACCCGGAACAAGTTTGAAAGAAGACCATTGGAGACACAACAATGATTACACAACTTTTATGGGTAACTCCTTTTTAGACTGTTGGTTTCCCCAACATCAACTAATCATGAAAAGAAAAGGGGATTAAGCATTTCTCAATGTCCATTTAAATTATTAGGCTACTGTTGACTATGGAACAATAAGATCCAGGCCCTCAAAATAAACTAATTTAGGTAGTAAACATAAACAGTAAGGGGGACATGTACTACAATTGTCTAGGTCTAAGACTTTCTTTGCCCAACCGTCAACCAATCAGAAGCTCAAAGTCAACCACCAATCCGAGCCCATAGTAAAACCCCATCAACGCTCTCCTCTTATACAATATCCACATAGTTGCAATAAAAAATTAAAGGTGAACTCTGTATTGGTTTCAATTGCAACCAGAAAGTCCTTTAGGGCCCTCGATCACATACAGGCGGCTTAGAGATCGACGGTTTTGGACGAGTTTTATCTGCATGCGTTTCCTCGCCTCCAAAACCTCGTCCAAAACGCTTCCCAAATGCCCCCCGTCCATTTAATTGATTCCTATGATAAAACCTCTTTGTAGTTCACGACACGACTAGGTTTTTAACCAACGCATTCTTTTGAAGCACTGAAAAAGAAGATAGAACATGTCAATGTCTTGAAGCGCTAATGCGTCAGGCGCGGTTTTCGGTGCGTTTTTTGCCTGCGTTTTCGGCTGCGATTTTTTTGATCCTGCTATTCATTTGATATGGGTGAAAACCTCGTTAAAAAAGATACCCTGATCCAAAACCCTGAACAACAGCCGTCTCAAAAACCTTAGTCTGCAGAAGCGAGTTTCAGGCGAGGTTTTGACTGTATTATAGGGACAGGTTTTGGGCGAGAAACAGCTCCCGAAAACCTCAACAAAACCTCTTCCAAAAACTCAGAGTGAACAAGTGCCCCTTAGACTAAGACAAGTTATATAATTCCATGAGGCCCTAATGATTGGCTAAATCAATATATAATTTTCTACAGACTCAACCCACCTTCTATACCTCTCTCCAATTAAGCTCTTAGCATGAAGTGGATATGTACCTTTAACGCTCCAAACAGCGCTAACGTAGTGTGGAGTATTGGGGTCACCTACCTGCTGTAGTTTTTCAGTTTGCCACTGGCCGCTAACGTGATTGCAATGTCCTCACTGTATTAATAATCTTGGGCCCCTCGATTAGATGCCCATGAAGCGAGGGTGCAAAATAAGGAGATAATCAAATGCCCTATACATGACAGTAACCTCAATTTTCCATATAACAGTACAAAGCGATTTGCCCGTTCAAGTCTCCTAAGTGGGAACTAATGGAGAGACCAGTATTAAGGAAAGGTCCTGCTTAATCGAAGTGAAATTGTCGAGTATCTCGTTTTAAGTGTATTTACTGCGCCTGAAAGTATGAAAGAGTTTTTTGTGCGTATATATAAAATGGGAGTCTAAAAATCGACATGCCCTAAGCCTTGTTGTTTGGGCCATCTACAGCAACTTAGTGCGCATTAGTAAAGCGCCTAACAAAGTATAAAGGCTATATACAGGCCAGGAAAACAAAGAAAAAGTCATTAGAAACAGCATGTCCGTGTGAATAGAAACTATGGTGACATGTGATCTTGCTATTGTGAACACACAGGTCCCAGCACGACCTGTGTAGTGCTGGCTCCAGCTGTATGAGTAGAATAAAGGGGATGAGCATCAAAATAAAGTCAGTGTCAAATTTAAAATGTATAGAAATGAAAAAATGTAAAATCTGAACAACAACATCAGTGCGGTTATTTAATGAAACACTAGTTTAAGATTCTAACTATAAAGTATTTCCGTCCTCCCCGGCGCTAATACTATAATTCAAATGAAACTTTTAATTACAAAAATTTAAACTCTATATATGGTAGTCATAGATTAACATAGAATAGCCGGGTGAATCTTTATTAGAGTGTACATATATGTGTACTGCCCAATTGGATCCGTGTGCTCTCTCCAAGCTCACTTGTACCACATCTTTTGGGACTATAACGTCCCTGTTGACGATAAACCAGATTTAGGAATACCCAACCTGAAGGGGAAAGCGCAACAACTTCTGTTCAGATTAGTTATATCAGATTCTAATAAAATAAATGTCATTTATGGGGAGATATTTTTTAAGTTTTTTTGGGTATTAACATATTTTTTAATATTTTATTATATAATGATATACTTTTTTAATAACAAAACACTTAATAATTATTGTGTCACTGTGTGTAAGTGTTGAGAAATAAAGGACGATTTTAGCCCCATTACCTGCAAATCACTAGGTACACTTCGACTCCTTATGCTCATACTTGAACACATTGAAATCGGTCTGCCTGTTCGAGCCGTAAATGCACCCAGTGTTTTGTGCCTCACCACCATTCATAGAGTGTCTAAAGTTCCTAGTGTGGTGCGAACACACCCCCCTAACAACCTCCATAACGCCCCCAGACCAGCCCTGACATGTTAGTCGCATTAAGAAAGCGTCGAGTCATACGAACAAATGCCCCTACACATTTCATAAGGCGCATTAGACATCGAAGCCTGCTCACTTACAGTGCACATTTTACGCAGCACAAGGGTGACACCCACCCGATCATACAGGTGCCTCCCCAAATGTTAACATAAAAAAACTAAAAAAATATGAACAAATCATAAAAAAAACTGTAAACAATAGAACACAAACCTTTCCCCTATACAATCATGTAAAAGAAAATAAAGAAAAAATAAACATACTTATTATCACTTTGCGCATGAAAACCTAATCCACATAAATATAGCGTTATTATATTTATCATGTCCCAGTGTGAACACCATAAAAAAAAAAATAACACCAAAATTGTGTTTTCTATTGGTCCATCCTCACTCCCCCCCCCCCAAAAAAGGAATAAAAAAAAGTTGCATCACACAGCTCTATTGGAGGAAATATAAAAAAGATATTGGTATCAGAAAATAGCATTGCAAAGACATTCTTTATTTTATGTAATCAAACGAATTAAACTTTTTAACCAATACTAAACAAGCAATAATCATACTAAGTATATTATATTATCACCAGACATTTGACTCAACTGTAAGAAATGTCAGATAACAATTATTACAACCAAACCACAAAGTCCAATAAAAATGGAAGCCGCCACAAATACATCATTTTTTCCACGTTTAGCCCACAAGTCAAAAAAGTGTTTCAGAGTCGATTGTTGTTGGCACGAGACATCGAGCGATATAAGTCGATAGTCTTTTCCGCATATCGATAACGTATTTTCCGATAAGTGAGCATCTGATTATGACGATTACCATTAAAGTCTATGGAGAGCAACAACCACCTCATTAAATACATCCCAAACCAGGCTGGAGAAGCTGCAAATAAAAAACATCCACAACAGTCAAATGGGATACGTGCTACATCTTAGGGCAACAACACGATATGTTATAAAAGTCACATGAAAATAAAGTCACTAACAGAACCGTTTCCATATCACCTGAGTGAGAATATAGAATTGCTGGTATTAAGATTTACTAGGATTCTGTGCGTCAATGACCAAAGCTGTGGTGTGCGCAAAAAGTCAAAAAACACGTATCTGTTTTTATGTTTATCATATAAGACCCGGTAATTTTCCTTCGCACCTATTCAATTCTCACTCTGTGGTGACATATATGAATTGCAGTTATAATATTTACCTGTGGATGCGCTTCTCAAAGAAAAAACCAGGTTAGTGCAAAAGTCACAAAAAACACGTAACTGTTTATTTTTGTGGTATAATAAACGGTAATTTTTTTGCACCTATCAATTCACCTGTGTGACTAAGGAATTGCTGTTTTCAAGCTTTCACGTGGATGCAGTGCGTCAAGAACAATGCTTGTGGGTGCGGCACCAAGTCAAAAAAACACGTAACTGTTTATGTTTTCGTATGATACACGGTCATTTTGGCACCAAACCACCAGTGCAGAACTACCAAGATAGCTGGGATTGTAATTTAACTGCAAGGTGGATAAATCAACAGTCACAGGATGTAATGTGTGGTAAACAATTAAAATGACCACCTATCTGAAATGTATACTGTAAAATAAAAAGTTGGAGTTTTGCACCTAAACAAACGAGACCTAGAGTAACTAGACATGAATGTGTATCCAATAAAAGTACAGGCTGCCCAATATCCCGTAAACTATGACATATAGCACACTGTTAAGTAATTAAAGAAAAATCCACTACAATGTCCTACACTAAGGTCTTGGTGAAACCTATATCCAGTGTTTCTAGTAACGATAGAGCTTTCTCCTGTTTCGCCCTAGCCCCCCCCCCGCCCCGCCCCCACCCGTAACATATACATGCATAGATGCTGGCTTTAAAATTCTCTAGCAAACTACATAAAATCATTCAAATCTCTAATCACACTTAAATTGTGGAAGATCCATAGCTAATTGTATAGGTTTCTCTGTGCAGACATAGACTAATTATCGCTGAATCTGTTTGGCCACACTGCAATGCGCAGGTCCCTATCCCATATGAACGCTGAGAGACACTGAGGCTTGAAACAGTAAACGTCGTGTTCTATGTAAAACGAGTCAATTGATTTTACCAGCCAATCGTAACATAACACATCCAGTCCATGACGTCGCACACTACATCATCCACCCTGCTCTATCGTAATCATGATTTGCTGGCCGCCAAAATTACAGGAAGCGCCGAAAAAGGCGCGATCATAATAGATGATGTCTGCAATTATTAAACTTAATTATCGCATGAATCAGGAAATATTCGATCACCATAAAAAACCTTGCCGATTTTCACTTATTGTCGATACCAATTGCTCACCACTACCCAACAAGGCTATTTTCTTATGGGGTTTATCCAGTCACAATATAATAATAGGAATACATATAATGATACCATTAAAAAGTACATTTTGTCCCGCAAAAAACAAGCCCCATACGTCTATGTAGATGGGAAAATAAAAATACTTTTCTCTAATAACCAGCAAACAATCTTCTAACTGATAAAATAAATTGCAATATTGTAAGGTACAGTCTCCAGAACCTCAGGGGAGGGACCGTGCTCCTGAGTCAAAGTGGTGAATACTTCATTTGTAACTGATGGACAGCCTCCTCTGATTCTGTTTTAAGTTATTTTAATTATTTCTTTAACAGTTATTAATTATCATGGTAAAACTGTAATTATCATTAACCTGTGCCCAAAATGCAGAAGTGTTTTTTTTTTTTTTAAAGAAACACATTTAAACCTCCTTCTCTTTTGTCTTTTTAATATTTCTTCTTTTTAACATTTTCTGTGTAATGTAATCAGTTGTCCTAAACGAACATTAGCACACAACGCTAATAGATAACATGCGTGGTTTCTCCATAACCATATACACATTCAAATGCAGTCTTGCAGTGATCATGGAGCCACGTAGAGAATCGTCTACCAGAATCACTAACCTCGCTTACACCACAATAAATATATAATTATATGCACCCAATTATATGCTGCTGATTACTCAATTATGCACGTTACGTGTTCCCAACATTGCTTTTCACTGTGACAGGACATCAGGCGTGCTGGCACCTCCTTCTGTACAACCAGTTTTCCCTAGACGATGCTGAGGGAAATCTTCTGGAAGTGGAGTGCAGACCACAATGGCATAACGCTTTAAAATCGATCAAATGAGTATTATTATAAGTGTATGTCAGTGCAAGGTTAGTGTTTGTAGTATGACATAGCAATTCATGGATCTTTATATTTATATGTTTTATTTTTTTTTCTTTATATTATATATTGTTTCGTATTTTATCTATTATTTTATTTTAATTTTTTTTTTTTTTTATGATGCTTTTCTTCGCAATTCCATGGTATCATAGCAACAATATCAAAGAGGGTGGTGAGTGAAGTAGCTATTTGTCCAATTAAACAGCAAGCCAAATTTTTCTTGTTCTCATTTTTGTGTAATTCTTGGCCGCCATAAAAATCCAAAATAGCAAGCAAAAAAGTGGAAACCTGATGGACCCATTTACCATTAACCGGGGCAATGGATCATGACAGGATTATAAAGGTGATCCATCCAACCAGTAATTCAACTATACCTGTGAAAACTAATGTCAAAATGATTCAATCAGAAAACAATGGGGGGGGATCAGGAGGGGGGGGGGGGGGGGGGGGGGGGGGGGGGGGGGAGGGGAGGGGGGGGGGGGGGGTTTGGGGGGGGGAGGGGGGGTGGGGGCCCCGTAAGCAGTTGTACAATGAAACAATCTGGAAGCAGATAAAAAAAAAAACAGATGTAAAATTGCCTTGTTAGCCACAGAAACCAAAATATCTCTTTATTCTTCAGATACATTCACAGAATTGCCGCATGTTTTCCGGTCCTAGAATTTTGTAAACGAAATAACATGAGTAGCCAAATATCAGGTGGCAGCAAATGTTGATACAGCCATTTTTTATAACTCATTCTCACCCACTCCAGCAAAAATCGGACTAGTGTGGGGCCAAATAATGTAAAATTCAATGCACATAAATTTCTGCTGAAATAGGGGCCAAAATTTATTGTAGATTTCCCCATTGACTTCAAAGTGAAATTCCGCAATTGAATCTTATGCATTTTGCTTGCCGAAGACCTGCAGATCCACAACAAGATCCACAAGTGCATATCAATGGTCAAACAATCCCCTGGTGCCGCAATGCTTCCCGGGTCATTAGCCCGATCCCCCAGTTGGTCTAGTGGCCTCCAGCATTGACGTGTTGTGTGGACACTATTTCTTTGCGATTTATTAATGTGTTTATGCCGCGCTCTATTATGATGATGAATACAGCATTTAGCACTGTCACTTATGAGAGCTTGTGCCCCATCTTCATTTGTAAAATGAGCTATCAAACGATATGGAAACCTGTAAAAAAGCATTAATGCTAACTACAATACATGAAAAAAACTTTGAGGTTCTTAGTTCACATGTTTTGATCAAATATGTTTAAGCCATCCCCGATTTTCAACGGGACCCCAAATGCGGATGGTCCTACACTACCTCTCTTTTGATTCCAATTCAGACTTCTCAATTGGGTTGTCCGACCTCCATAATCCAGAGAGGAAAAAGCACCAGCTTTATAAGCACACCGCACTGGTCTAGTAACCTGTGGAGATGGGCGGGGAGCAAAAAACCAAAATGGAGGCATCCGCCTCCTCCCTGTATAAGTTAAAAGCAATATATGCCAAATGCAACGCATAGTTCTGCATCTTCATTTGTGACCCGTGATCAGGGCAGTTTGTAGGCTAAATTGTTCTCAGGGTGGGGAGATGACATTTCTTCCCCTCAATGGTCAGTTAAGGGTATGATCACATATCACTTCGATACAGAATTAGCATCTAAAATCTGTACAGAAAAGTGTATAAAAGTAGTGGTGGATTCACGCAAAGTAGTCCCATTTCAATGGTGCTAATCTGTGTTGGGGATTCTGTATTGTCTGCAATTACACCTGCAATAACACAAAATGGGACAAGGACAGCGATCGGATTGGGACATAGAAGAAGAAACAAATTCCACATTTATATCTTCAGTGCAGGTAGACGGGTTCATGATTGCACCTCACCTTCCCGAAACATTATTCATAACATCAACACAATAAAGTAAGTGCTATAAAAACAATGTTATCTATTTAGGGACAATGTTCATGGGAAAATGGTGACTTACAGGTGATGTCTTCAGGGACTTGAAGTGTTAACCTCCTCTTTTCGTCTACATCCAATCCAGACGGCAATGATGACTTGTTTTCCAGCGTCCTCCCAACCCCACCAATTCCTCAGCTTCACAAAAAAAACTAGACTAGAGTTGTAGCCCCCTCCCCATATCTAGACTGGTGCTGTATCCCCTCCCTACATATAGACTGGTGCTGTAGCCCCCTCCCTACATATAGACTGGTGCTGTAGCCGCCTCCCTACATATAGACTGATGCTGTAGCCCCCTCCCTACATACAGACTGGTGCTGTAGCCCCCTCCCTACATATAGACTGTTTCTGTTGCCCCCTCCCTACACACAGACTGGTGCTGTAGCCCCCTCCCTACATATAGACTGGTGCTGTAGACCCCTCCTTACATATAGACTGTTCCTGTTGACCCCTCCCTACACACAGACTGGTGCTGTAGACCCCTCCTCGCATATAGACTGGTGCTGTAGACCCCTCCTCACATATAGACTGGTGCTGTAGCCCCCTCCCTACATATAGACTGGTGCTGTTGTCCCCTGGCCACACACAGACTGGTGCTGTAGCCCCCTCCCTACATACAGACTGGTGCTGTAGCCCCTTCCTCACATAAAGACTGGTGCTGTAGCCCCCTCCCTACATACAGACTGGTGCTGTAGCCCCCTCCTCACATATAGACTGGTGCTGTAGCCCCCTCCCTACATATAAACTGGTGCTGTAGTCCCCTGGCCACACACAGACTGGTGCTGTAGCCAACTCCCTACATATAGACTGGTTCTGTAGCCCCAAACTCAAAAAAAGACTGTGGCAGTAGCCCCCTCCATACATACAGACTGGTGCTGTAGCCCCCTCCTCACATATAGACTGGTGCTGTAGCCCCCTCCCTAGATATAGACTGGTGCTGTAGTCCCCTCCCTACATACAGACTGGTGCTGTAGCCCCCTCCTCACATACAGACTGGTGCTGTAGCCCCCTCCCTACATATAGACTGGTGCTGTAGACCCCTCCTCACATATAGACTGGTGCTGTAGTCCCCTCCCTACACACAGACTGGTGCTGTAGCCCCCTCCCTACATATAGACTGGTGCTGTAGCCCCCTCCCTACATATAGACTGGTGCTGTAGACCCCTCCCTACATAGAGACTGGTGCTGTAGACCCCTCCCTACATATAGACTGGTGCTGTTGCCCCCTCCCTACAGAGAGACTGGTGCTGTAGACCCCACCCTACAGATAGACTGGTGCTGTTGACGCCTGCCTACATATAGACTGGTGCTGTTGCCCCCTCCCTACATACAGACTGGTGCTGTAGTCCCCTCCCTACATACAGACTGGTGCTGTAGTCCCCTCCCTACATATAAACTGGTGCTGTAGTCCCCTCCTTACATATAGACTGGTGCTGTAGTCCCCTCCCTACATATAGACTGGTGCTGTAGACCCCTCCCTACATATAGACTAGTGCTGTAGCCCCCTCCCTACAATAGACTGGTGCTGTTAGCCACCCTCCCTACAATAGACTGGTGCTGTAGCCACCTCCCTACATATAGACTGGTGCTGTGAGCCCCCTCCCTACACACAGACTGGTGCTGTAGTCCCCTTCCTACACATAGACTGGTGCTGTTGCCCCCTCCCTACACACAGACTGGTGCTGTAGTCCCCTCCCTACATATAGACTGGTGCTGTAGTCCCCTCCCTACATATAGACTGGTGCTGTTGCCCCCTCCCTACATACAGACTGGTGCTGTAGCCACCTCCCTACATATAGACTGGTGCTGTTGCCCCCTCCCTACACACAGACTGGTGCGTATGCCACCTCCCTGCATACAGACTGGTGCTGTAGCCCCTCCCTACATATATACTGGTGCTGTAGCCCCCTCCCTACATATAGACTGGTGCTGTAGCCCCCTCCCTACATATAGACTGGTGCTGTAGCCACCTCCCTACATATAGACTGGTGCTGTTGCCTCCTCCCTACACACAGACTGGTGCTGTAGCCACCTCCCTACATACAGACTGGTGCTGTAGTCCCCTCCCTACATATACACTGGTGCTGTAGTCCCCTCCCTACATATAGACTGGTGCTGTAGTCCCCTCCCTACATATACACTGGTGCTGTAGCCCCCTCCCTACATATAGACTGGTGCTGTAGCATCCTCCTCACATATAGACTGGTGTTGAAGCCCCCTCTCTACATATAGACTGGTGCTGTAGCCACCTCCCTACATATAGACTGGTGCTCTAGTCCCCTCCCTACATATAGACTGGTGCTGTAGTCCCCTCCCTACATATAGACTGGTGCTGTAGCCACCTCCCTACATATAGACTGGTGCTGTAGCCACCTCCCTACATATAGACTGGTGCTGTAGCCACCTCCCTACATATAGACTGGTGCTGTTGCCCCCTCCCTACATATAGACTGGTGCTGTAGTCCCCTCCCTACATATAGACTGGTGCTGTAGTCCCCTCCCAGCATATAGACTGGTGCTGTAGTCCCCTCCCTACATATAGACTGGTGCTGTAGTCCCCTCCCTACATATAGACAGGTGCTATAGTCCATGTCACTGAACTTCTGGATGGCTCCTCCTCTTTGGTGAGCCTAAAAGGACCTGTGATGACATCACAGTCACATGTCACACAGGTCCTTTCCTCTAACCCACCACCTACTTCCTGGTGGGGCGGGGCTAGTGTCTGCCCATTGCGCTCCTCCCTCTTTTTATGTATATAGCTGCCCGTCGCCCTGCCTGCCCCAGAAAATGTCCTTGCCTATTTTCATCCTGGATGACTGCCGGCCTCTGGTTAACAGTACCCAGGACTGTGCCCCCATCATTTAGGGACACACACATGGGGTCTGTAGGAGACACATTTATCTGGGGGTCCATAACCATGTTTTGTGTTTCCTCCAAGTATTAGAACTAAAGCTCATTAAAGGGGCTGTCCTCCAAACACTGATGATATCAATAGGCTATGCCTGTAATATGTGATAACTGCGAATCCCGACTGTGAGACCAGCAACAAGCTCAAGAATGTGTCCCAGAAAGTCATCATTTTGAACGTAGAGGTGGTGATGCCTCAGACTACAATTAAATTAATGGGACAGTTCTGACCAACTCTATGTGTTGGACGTAAACTTTCAGGGGCCCATTCTTGAGATCATGCCCTGTCTCAGAGTGGGGACTTGCACCAATCACACATTGATGTCATATACCAATAACATGCCATCAATGTGTTTGGTGGGAACACCCCTTTATAAAAAAAACCTCAATATCCTAAAGGATAAGTGAATATCAGCACATCAGTCCAAAAAATGTAAAAAAATCCTTTATTCACATCATGTAAAAGTCCAATAAAATACAGGGAAACATAACTCTTACGCGTTTCAGACCTTCACGGTCCTGGTTCATAATGTCCCAGCACATATTGTGCACGATCAGTTCGATGAGGATGATGCTGCGGACATTGGGATACACTGAGAAGGAGAGGTCTTGCTTATTAAAACGATCACTTACACATGTGGTATCTTCACGTGTTTATAACTTTATGTATGTTACAATGTGTGGATGTGACCATATTCTGATATTCTGACTGGGCGCATTTCAGTTACTATGTTCATGACTGTTCAATTAATTAATAATCAATGGTAATGATCATGTACACATTTATGGCTATTTGACCCTCTTCCTTGCCCTTTTGTTTTGCTTGCAAAAGGCTCCTAAGTGACTGAAATGTTGTGTTTGGGTGAATCAATATTACTATTGTCACTGTACTGCTGCCTCCATACCTAATTTTTTTTACTTTGTTTTCTGGAATCACAATTGGCCTGTGCCTGAGAACAACTAAGTAATCACAGAGCATCGGGAACCAGAAACGTATGCCACTAGATAACCAGGAACAATGCACTGAGAGTCATCTGTACTGAAACCTTGTCACACAACCATATACCACTATGTAACCAATAACTTCATACTGATACCACTAGACCACTATTATTTAATTTTTTTTATTCCTAGGTCCCTAACTATAGACACACTGATACAATAAGGCTATATTTTAGGAGATAGAATAAAAGCTAACTGCACTTCAGGAGCACTATTGTAAAGTCTACTTTACCCTACCCTGCATCTCCTTGCTATGCCTACAAATACAACCCGGCATTTTCTGAATGCCCAGACTTGCACATTAGTCATTAGATCCACCTAGCCATGTTCCTGCCACACAGAATGAGCAGCGGATGATTCTGTACTTGCTTCTCTGTAAAAAAAAGTTGTGTGAAAACCAATGTAATGCAGACAAACACACTTTCTGAACTTTTTGACACTTAAAGGCCTTCACACGGCTTATTTCGGGCACAGATTCCAGCCGTATTGTGCGCCGTACTGCGCTGCAATACGGCTGGAATCCGTCCCAGCCATTACGGTAATCCACAGTTCTCATAGAGAACTTTGGATTCCGTCTGTCACCACCGTTCAGCGAATCCACCGGGCGGGGAGAAATTTACATGTTCATTATCCCGGCGGAATACGCGCCCTGGATAATGGATGTCTATGGGGCCAGGGAGCTGCACCCCCACCCCTTATTCAAGCCGAATTGCGGGCGGAATCCGTCTCGCAATAATGGCTTGAATAAGCCGTGTGAACCGGCCCTTAGTGGCACAGCAATCTTGGTGGTTGCGCTTCTCAAAAGAGGCATTAAACTTACAGATTACTTTCTAACCCAGTGGCATAATTTCTTGAATATCAAATTAACACAACATTAACAGAAATATAAAAGTATAAAGCTGTCAGCTTAGTCCGGCCCCTGTTTTCGATATTAAAACCCCTTTTTTTATGTTTTGTACTTTGACGGGAACCAGTGCGGACTGGGGGTGCCTAGTGCCCAAAAGGGGGGTTTTTGTTTTCTGGGGGGCCCACCATTTTTGGGGGCTGTTTCGGGGCCCACCGGTATTTTTTTATTTAAAGGACCCTTCCCTACAGCTGCGTAAAAAAACTGTACGTGCCTCCAATACTCTGCCTTTTTATTTTGTTGCCTTTTTCTCTTTCCCTTTCTGCTTTCCTGGGGATGTTTATCATTTAAAAAAAAACTCAGGTCTACCATGCCCGGGGGCCCACCGGGGGTTTCCACTATTCCCTGGGGGCCGGCCCCAAGCCTGCCCCAGAAAAAAATTAAACCTGTTTTCCCTTTTTTCCAACTTCCTTTTTGTTTTTTAAATTTTTTTCTGACTCTGATTTTTTTAAAAGGGGTTTGCCCTTACTACAAGGATTCCCTTTTTAAATTTTTAAAGATTTGGGAAAAAAACAATTTTACTTTGAAATTTTGTTTTCCTTTAAACGTTTTTTCCTCCCTTTCTCCAGAAAATCCCCTCTTGAAAAGGGGGCTGCATCGTTCCTGGGTCCTACAGCTACAGACCTGTTCAATCTTTCATGATAGGCTGCCAGCACTGGTTGCTACAGTTACAGATCTAGCTTAGACTGCAGCCTAGTAGAAGCTAGTAAACCTGCGCTTGAATTCAAAGTGAAGCCAAGAAAACAGGACTGAGGTAAGATGAATCAATGTAGTGAGACAACCCCTTTAAAGGAGTTCTCCACTTTGGACAGTCTCTATTTGTTAGAATACTACTTTAAAAATAAGTTGATTACAAAGTGTTTTCCTGCTGGGCCCCTGGCAATAAGTTGTACTTTGTGTAATTTGTGGGAAAATCTGTCAGCAAGTGTTTAATTTCTCTGCAGCGCCACCACAAGGTTAATTAGGTATTACATTTTGTCCATTCACATCAATGTGTTATCTGTGTAGTACAGGACAGAACAGGTCCTCCAGAGCAGGAGACACTCCTTGTAGTTATTTTACACTCTGCCCAAAAGATGAGGATCCTGAGCAGAGGGCCCCTCTTGATGATGTTAGCATTTGATAATAAGGTTTATAAAACATGTTTTTTGTAAACTGGAGAACCCCTTCCAGGTCCCAGATGTTTTTTTTCCCCATCAAATAAGTACCCAGCAAGCTTTCACCCCTGGTGCCACACAGCCCAACTTCAACTCTTTTTTCCAAATGAGCTAAGGAATAGTCGGTCAAATTTGGATGGCAGTTTCCGGGACCCCACTTCCCCAACTCTTCCAATATCTATCGGGCACAGCCCAATACTTCAACAGACCGTCATAATATCAAAGGAAAAATTGTTGCACGCAGGTGACTTAGACTATAGAGGTAAAGTATAGTTCCACAGACTTTTGTACCAGTGTGTGGCAACAAGCAGGAACCATACTGTACACTTGGCGGCCAACCATCCTCTTTTCCCAAATACTCTATCCAACAGAAGTAGAAGGTGACCACGACCAACCGAGGCTAAGATCATTTCACTATTACAGGGCCATAGGCACAATGTAAAAATTACTTAACTGAGTAAAACAAACTATAAAGTTATTATATTTTTGGATACATTTTATTTTGGGCTTTATTCCTGAAGATTCTTTACCCTAATAGCTGAGTTGTATGTACTTTTTATTTCTGATAATCCAGAATATTTGGAATATTTGATAATCCATCACCTCCCAGATCTCACTAAAACGGAAAAAGACTATCCAATTCATATAAAAAATAAATTCTCCTAGAGCCAAATTACAAAAAATGATACTCACCTTCCTACGCTCTTCCGTTCCAGTGCTGGGTCTCTCCAGTTTTCTTTTTCATTCCTTTTTTTCCGAATGGGGACGTCACTTCCACTTGGTGGTTCAGAGCCGGTCATTTGTGACTGGTGATGTCAGAGCTTCCCTGTTCAGAAGAAGAGGAATAGAAACAGAAGATTGGAGAGACCCAGCACTGGAACAGAGGAGCAGAGCAAGGGAAGTATATAGAAATCCAGCTATGTATATTTGTATATGCCTGTGTCTTTAAAACTGCAGCTAGCATTATCATTCTAGGGCAGTTAGAAGGGGCCAACAGATTATAAAACATGTTCATCTGTCTTATAATATATTACTAAATCTCTAAACATGTAAATTCATTGTTACCAACCTACTGCCAATATTTCCACATATTTTTCATGCTACCCTACTTTAAATTTCATCAAACCGCCCTCCTTTCCATCCTCTTATTAATTATGTCAGCAATGGTCTATTGATTCCTGCAGCATAAACGCTGCATATAACAAATATTATGTATCTATGTAAAACTTTTCCTGTGTCTAAGCATTAACGAGTCACAGACTCATTGCAAAACACAACTAGTAAAACAAAAATATATCAATATGATTGCAAACCCATTCTGCAGCCCCAGCACTATCAGTGCCTAACTATCCGGCCTAACATCAGTGATTCTCCAGCTGTTGAATAAGCATTCAAATTTTGCATGAAGAAAATTGTATTGGCAAACAGTCCATAGAACAACCATTGTTCCAAATAATGCATGTGGTAGTATAATACATAAAGTAGAAATGGACAGGTGACTCTTTGCAACATTTCGGTTTTAGACAACCTTATTCTTGCTGCTCACATGAGAATATGTATGGACAATGGTATTAGGCATGTAAGAGAACGAAGATATGATGTGAATAAGAGTTAGCAGAGTCCGAACCCCTGTCATCACTTTCCACCAATGTTCAGTGCTTTATACTTGATTCCTATACATCAACGACGGCCATTATTGGGTCCATCCCTATTTATCTCCTTGTCCATGCGCCCCTCTTTGATAACTCCCATTGTTCACATCATATCCTCATTCTCTTCTATGCGTAATACCATTGCCAATACACATTCTCATGTGACCAGGAAGAATAACGTTGTCTAAAACCGAAACATATCAAAGGGCCACATGTATGAAATCTGTCTAGGTCTAAAATTCACTTTGTGGCCCATAGAAACCAAAAAGAGCCCATAGCAACCAATCAGAACGCCCCTTTCATGCTTCTAGAACACTATGAAATGGAATGGGAACTCTGATTGCTTGCTTTGGGCCACAAAGTGAATTTTAGACCTAGACAGTTTTCATACATGTGGCCCAAAGTGTTACCTGTCCATTCTACCTTATGCATTACACTACCATATGCATTATTTGGAACTATTGATGTTATATGGACTTTGTGCTCAATACAATTTTTTAATTCAAAATATGAGTGCTGTGGATTCTTCTTATACATAGTGTATTAGAATTGTAATATCCTCTCCACGTGCACTTCATCCTCACACCTGCGTGCTACACATCCTTTGATTATTCTCCAGCTGTTGTAACACTAATAGTCCTAGCATATCATGAAAGCTGCAGAATCCATGAAAGTAAATGGTAACACATAAATAATGTATGAAAGTGGTTAAATTCACTTACTGAAACACTTATTGACAGTCACTGACAGCTAACCAAAGAATTATCTGGCAGATAGTTATGCTGGCCATGTAGTTCAAGGGAATCTATTGCCATTTTTTTAAAATTTTTAATAATTAAAACAAAACACTGATACATATTCTTTTTAGCCATTTTTATTTCCTGATTGTAGATTTTTTAAATGATTTTGCCTGTATATAATTCTGGGAGCAGCCATCTTGCCTGAATGGCTTTTAACTGCATTTAAAGAGATCCTTTTTGCATTTAAAGCAGCTCCACAGGCATTGAAGCCTGTGAACAGGAGCAGAGCCACTGACTTCTAAAGAAGAGTTCTCCAGGCATGCTCTGTGATCTCGGAAAATGTCAATGTGCAGAGGTGAGGGGAGAGAGTGAGCCGTGACGATTTCCTATTGTGAATGGTGGATCCTGTGTTATTTACTCATTGGTGTCATCTTTCAGTGTAACCCTGCTTGTGCTGATAATGAGGAGACTGCTGAAAGGTTTTCTCAACAGAACATGAAGTGTCAGACAAATATGAGGGCTAGTGGCTAAAGTGTAAACTGAATTATTTTAATAAATTAAAAAATATTTATAGTTATAAGAGAAATAAAAAAAACATCCTAAAATTCTTAAAACGTGTTTAACATGAAAACATGAGTTAAACAATAGGTCATTTTCTAATGACACATTACCTTTAAGTGGTGATGAAAGCATTCATTCTCCCTTACTATAACCAGATCTAGTTATGGGAGTGAATTTGAGGACATTATGATACAGATGGTCTTGCACCCCCATACGAGGCCTGTAGTAGTTATTGTAGGCCTCTAGATGTATGCTACAGAGATAATTACATTATAGACACAATCCACAGACTGATCCATCAGCAGCAGTTTTAGCAAAAAATATACCACCCCATTGTACCCAACAGAGCTCACAGGTTCAGAATAAATAAAGTAATTTGTAGCTAAAGAAATTACAGAATATAAGGTAGGCAATTTTCAATTTTGATTTTATTCCACCTATTCTCACATCATATTTTAAAGTCTGCTTCTGAAGTACCTACATTCTGGTCTGCCCTATTCCTGGTCACCCTTCATTGCTGCCCCTGCATTTACCTGGAGCTTGATTATTCTGCTTATCCTAAGGCAATAGCTGCCATTTACAGAGAAGAATCAATCCAGTGCAATTTAAATATCAGAATATAACAGTACTTTTCTGACGTTGAGGAGAGACAACTGACTTCCGTATTATTTAAGATCATTGAAAGATATATACACGTCTGCAACCATTGTTCTATTCTATTGTGTTGTGTATGCATCTTCTATACAGACGTATGTGTCTTTATGGTTACAAACAAGCCATGTGTATACTCCAGACATGAAGCCATGTTTCCATTCTACTCTCTCTATCCCTCTCCACATGATTGAAGAATATATGCCATTGAGCTTACTCATTGGTCTGTATAAAAGCTGTATACAAGGTACAGTAGGATTTTTTCAGTAAAGACTATTTCATAATTTGTTAGTTTTTATTGTTTCCCCAAAACCACGCATACTTTAAGGAAAGAATTTAAAAGTACAAAACTTAATTCTTCGAAATATAACTCTTAGCCTGCCTAAGAAAAGTTTAGAAAAAGCACTAGAGAATGGCCTTAGGGCGACACGTAAAGAAAAGGGCCTTTTCGCCCCGTTTTCTGGCGTATACTGCGCCTCCCGGCCCGAATCCCCTGTCGGGAAAGCAGGATGCGGTGTTAGGCGCCCGCGTTCGCCCACTTTCAGCTGCGCCCCGCATGAAGGGGCGGGCAATGGGCGCGGTGTGGGCGCGGTGTAGGCGTTCCGGGGCGAGATGCGGCGCGCTCGTATACTCCGAGGCATGTACGATGGCGAGTCGGCAAAGCGAGGCGCAGTGCAGCGCTCGGCAGCTCCGTCAGGCAGACCCAGTTTATTTTGGTCTAAATGCTCCGGGGGCGAAGTGAAGCAGGATCGGAACTGCTAGGAAGCAATAGAAGATCGCGACAGAAATCTCGGCGCTCCGCTCGTGCAGCAGGAGTATGATTTCGAAAAAAATCGCCTTTATAAAGGCGGAAAACAAATTTTCAGAAAAGAGCTCAACCTCAAAAATAAAAAAAAATAAAAAAAAAATCACTTTCCAAAAAATCTTGAACGGCGCAATATCAAGAATTAGGATATTGGAAATTGCGGGAAATACAGTAATTCAAATTCTGAAAGCATTCTCATTGGTCGGCAGAAACCGGCCAATCAGAATAGGAGCGACAGTTTAATCATCAAAACCTAGGAGAACGATTGACCAATCAGAATCAACGGGGGGACAGTTCAAAATACAGTAAAAATGCAGAAAAGAAACTGATTGGTTGAGCTAGCGGGGGCTTGGCTATCTCGGCCAATCAAAATAGGAGCGACAGGGACCATTATAGCCTATGGAGAATTTTTTAACCAATCAAAATCTAAGGCGGGACAGTTCAAAAAAACAGTTAAAATGCAGAAAAAGATCTGATTGGTTGAGCTAGAGCGTGGCTTGGCTATCCCAGCCAATCAGAGCGCGAGTACTTCTCCCATTGTAGTCTATGGAGAGATCGGCGCAATGCAATCTCGGCTCTCAGCGCCATGAGGCATGGAGTAGAAATAAAAAAAATCATTTTTATTAAGTGTAAAATATCCTCTGAACAAGAGCTGAAACCTTCTATAAACATACATTAATAAAATCCCGAACAACGCATTTGTCGCCGAGACCGGCGCAACATAAGGAATTGGGTTTTAGAGAATTGCCGGGAAAACAGTTTAAATTTAAATTGTTTAAGCTCTCTCATTGGTCGGCGTAAACCGGCCAATCAAATAGGAAGCAACAGTGTCCCATTAAAACCTATGGAGAACTATTGACCAATCAGAATAGGAGCGACAAAGACCCATTAAAACCTATGGAGAAGTTTTGACCAATCAGAATAGGAGTGACAGTGTCCCATTATAACCTATGGAGAAATATAGACCAATCAAAATCAAAGGCGGGACAGTTCAAAATACAGTAAAAAGACAGAAAAGAGCTGATTGGCTGAGTAGCGGTGGCTTGGCTATCCCAGCCAATCAGAGCGTGAGCTACTTCTCCCCTTGTATCTATGGAGAGATCGGCGCACTGAAATCTCGGCGCTCAACGCCGTGCGGCATGAAAGTATTAATAAAAAAAATCATTTTTATTAAGTGTAAAACATTATCAGATAAACCCTGAAGCCTTCTCTAAAAATAAATTTAGTTTTAAAAACCCAAACAACGCGTTTGTCGCCGAGAAACCCGGGACTACATAGGGAATTGCAATATAGAGAATTGCCGGGAAATACAGTAATTGTACTGTACATGGCCGAAATCAAATTATAAGACTACAGAAGTTGTCCCGATGTGTATATAAAATGAATAATAATATGGGGGTAACGAACAAAAAATAATTTAAATTTAATAAAATCATGTTTATTCCTTATTTTTTGTTATCCAAGGATAAATAGTAATGGGTGCAACGAAAAAAAAGAAATAAAAATGATTTTATTGATGTAATATTTTTTTTTCGTTGCACCCATACTATTTATTCATTTTATATACACATCGGGACAACTTCTGTAGTGTTATAATTTGATTTCGGCCATGTACAGTTTTGTTTCAGATTGCATTAGAAAACCCATAGAGCGTCGCTCCGGGTCTCCCATTGGTCCAAATAACCACGCCTCTTTTAACTTAGCCAATCACAGAGCTCGCTCGGATTTTCTTTTCCCATGAACTCTATGAGAAAGTAGCTCGCGCTCCTGATTGGCTAAGCTGGACAGCCCCCGCCGCTTCAAAACCCAACAGCTCGTTTCTGCCTTTTTACTGTATTTTGAACTTCCCGCTTTTGAATATGATTGGTCAATTTTTCTCCTTTGTTTTATATTGGGTCCCTGGCGCTCCTATTCTTATTGTTCTTTTCTCCTCCATCGGATATAATGGGCCACTGTCGCTCTTATTCTTTGGCTGGTTTATGCCGCCAATCAGAAGAGCTTAAAAAATTTGAATTACTGTATTTCCCGGCGATTCTCTCTAGTGCAATTCCCTATGTAGCGCCGGTCTCGGCGACAAACGCGTTGTTCGGGATTTAACTGATTTATTTTTAGAGGGAAAGGTTTCAGCTCTTTACCTGATAAAAGTTTTTTCACTTAATTAAAAAATTTTTTTTTATTCATACTCCATGCCGCACGGGCTGAGCGCCGAGATTGCATTGCGCCGATCTCTCCATAGATACAATGGGAGAAGTAGCTCGCGCTCTGATTGGCTGGGATTTGCCAAGCCACCGCTAGCTCAGCCAATCAGCTCTTTTCTAACTTTTTTTACTGTATTTTAGGAACTGTCACGCCTTTGATTTGATTGGTTCCAAACTTCTCCCTAGGAAAATGGGTCTTTGGTCGCTCCTAATTCTGATTGGTTATACTTCTTCAAAAGGTAGAATGGGCCACTGTCGCTCCTATTCTGATTGGCTGGTTTATTTCCGACCAATGGGGAAAGACTTAAACAATTTGAATTAAATGTATTTCCCGGCAATTCTCTATAAACCCAATTCCTTATGTTGCGCCAGCCTCGGCGACAAATGTTTTTGTTCGGGATTTTATTAATGTAGTTTATAGAAGGTTTGAGCCTTTTTCAAGAACATTTTACACTTAATAAAAATAAATTTTTTTATTCATACTCCATGCCGCACGGGGCTGAGAGCCGAATTGCATGGCGCCGATCTCTCCATAGACTACAATGGGAGAAGTAGCTCGCGCTCTGATTGGCTGGGATAGCCAAGCCCCCGCTAGTTCAACCAATCAGCTCTATTCTGCATTTTTACTGTATTTTGAACTGTCCCGCCTTTGAATTTGATTGGTCAATAATTCTCCATAGCTTTTTATGGGTCTCTGTCGCTCCTATTCTGATTGGCCAAGCTAGCCAAGCCCCCGCTAGCTCAGCCAATCAGCTCTTTTCTGCATTTTTACTGTATTTTGAACTGTCCCGCCTTTGATTCTGATTGGTCAATATTTCTCCATAGGTTTTTATGGGTCACTGTCGCTCCTATTCTGATTGGCTGGTTTCTGCCGACCAATGAGAATAGCTTTCAGAATTTGAATTACTGTATTTCCCGGCAATTTCCACTATCCTAATTCTTGATTTAGGAGATTTGGAAAGTGATTTTTGTTTTATGTATTTTTTAATTTTTTAGGTTTCAGTGTTTTTTCTGAGAATGTTTTCCGCCTTTATAAAGGCGATTTTTGATTCATACTCCGCACCGACATGTGGAATGATTTCTCGCGGTTTTCCAGCCTGTCTCGCATCGGTACAGATTTTCAGCGCAGTCCCACACAGCGCCTAAGTATCGCACTGCACCCCACACACTGGCGAGGCGCCGGGAACTTTTCCCCGCATGTATGAGTGTACCTCCTCGGACGGCGAATCTTTGGCGCAGCGCCGCTCTGCGCCGCAGTCCCCGCGCTGCGCCCCACACACTGGCGAGGCGCGCCGGACTTTTCCCCGCATGTATGACCGCACTACCTCCGGCGGCGAATCTCAGGCGCAGCCCCGCACTGCGCCAAAGTCCCGCACTGCGCCTAACACACTGGCGAGGCGCGGCGGACTTTACATTGTATGTATGAGCGCGCCCCGGCCCCGACATAAATCAGGCGCAGATTTCGCTGGAAAACCAGCGGAAAGGTGCGCCCCGACGAGGCGAGCTTCATACATGTCGCCCTTAGGGCGACATGTACAGGTCTGCACCAGTATCCTTGTGTCCTTTCAGCCCAAAAACTGCCGCAGTCCGTGCATTATGAGGCACCTGCGGGGGTGTTCTGGAGGCGTGTTGCACCCCAACCATATAATTCTACACATTTATGACTGTAAGGCGGCAAGACTGGGTGCATTACTGCTGGAACAGGTAGATCAAGTTAAAAGTGGTTTACCTGAGCCTGATTTGTCATTTTGGAACTAGAAAGTGCTAAATCTATGACCCACAGTAGAACAGGTTCATAGATTCAAGTACATTCTACACTACTAATGCACACATTAAATTTGACGTCTGGGTGACAAAATTCATACATGTTGCCCTTAGGGTGCGTTCACATGGCATTGACAAAATACTGGTCGAATTTTCCGACCGGTATTTTGTCTTTTTTTGCACATAAGTGGACGGCTTTTGTCTGTGGTTTGCAGATTCAAGTCATTCCCTTTTACATCCACATGTTCATGTTCTGCCAGAAAACCAGGCGGAAGAATGAACATGTTCTAAGTTTTTAGGAACGCCGGCGGTGTTAAAACTGTCCGGCGGAAAATCCGTGCACTGGGGACTACTACACAGATTTTCTATTTAAGTCAATGTAAAAGGTTGACAGTCGCTTTACAGATGGCTTTCAAAATGGTTTGAAAACCAGTGCCATGGGGATGTACCCTTAAAAGGACTTTCTCATCTGGCTGTATTACTCTTTGCAGGCTCTTCAGGTATATGTTTCCTGTACAGGCTGTGGGCGGTTTTACAACAGTGACTGACATTTCAGCTCTGCTCTTTACTATTCCTGGCTTTGCCTGTTACAGAGATATTGTTGATGGAGGTGTTTTGAGAAACAACAAATATAAATGTGAGCTAGCATAGCTGTATTTGTAATGAAAGGGAACTTCTAGTGAGAGTGACTTGCTGAGTGACAATATTATCTTTGATTTAAATACACAGATATATGCGCTGCAAACCCGACAGGATGGCACATTTCTTCTCTATGGTTTAAAGGGTTAAAAAAATAGTAGATAAGATCAGAAACTAAGAAGTAAGCTCCATCCTGCTAATAAGACACAGCTGGGAGTAAAGTCACCCAGCCCGGCCAGTGCTAGAATAGCGAGAGGTGGTCAGTAGCCTTGGGAAGCTCGGGTAAACAAGCAGGAGATAAGAACTGCTCTAACTCTGAACTGAAGCAAAATTGAAACAGCAATGTATTTAGCAATAATTTTAATTTACTTTCACCTACATGTTTAGTGCTAATCAATAAAATGGGAATACCCTTGTAACTATACCGCTTAATTTAGAAACAAGAAACATCCATATAGAACTAAACCTTTTTCCTCCATACATACTCTACTATAAGAGGGTATTTGACTCATCAATACAACTCATGTACATATGCTCTATTAGGGCATATGAGTGTAATGGAAAGGGCTGAGTATGAGCATGTTTTACTGCAGTGGTCCATGCCATTCCATTTATTATTTCCTGTGAAGTGACTGCAGCAGGGAAAATATATATAGAAGCTGGATTGATGGCTAATCACTGGAGAGTCCAGGAGCTGGACTTGTGATGTCACTCGGAGAAGGAGAAGTCCATTTTGCCCATGGTGTTCGTTTAACTACAATTAAAATAGTCACCTACAAAACCAAGCTTTAATTTTGTGAACATTTTTGTCTAAAAGATTGCTGCTGTGTATCATAGTTGTCCTTTATGCCTCATACATTGTATATTGTTTGCAAAATGGATGTTTTCCACAGTTTAAATCATCATAGTAAACTTTTCAAAAAATCACTTGTTTAACAATTTAATTTCAAAATCATTAGTTGGCTTAAATAAAAAATGCATCCATCATGAATTGTATTTAGGAAGATATGAATTAGAAACATTATTGTCGCAATTATTTAAACAGAGATCTCCATTCTTGACTCATTAAAAATGATCAGTGACATCTCCTGACATGTCTGCTTTAGTGAATACTGGCATTCTCTGTGAAATAACAATCCTGGAGCTTCTTCTCTTATATCTCTGTGTTGTACTGTTCCTCTGCTATTCTTCCTAGGAATGAGTTACTGAATCCATCAGCTGGGTGGTGCCATTAAAGTTTACAAAGGAGTGTGTCCTGCACACTGACCCTGTCATCACTGATTGGATAAAGTCAGACTGTGCAGCGACCGCTCCCCCAATTGGTAACACCCAGATGACAGATTCAGTAATAGATTTCTAAAAGGAATATCAGCAGAATAGCCCAACATAGAGTCAGAAGAGAAGAAGCTCCAGAATTATTTACTGAAAAAGACATGTCAGGAGATGTCACAGGTGCTCTTTAAGTACATTATCAGCTACTTTTAAGCAATATTTTAACCTGCATGTAAATGAAAAGAACAAAATGCTGAAAACAGAACCTAAACTTATAAGATTATAATAACCAGGTGTGAAATATCACTTAAAAGTAGACAATAGTAAACAGTTGTTAATTCAAGTGGAACACCAACCAACATGACGAGAAAAGTCATCAACGGATATTTAGGCCTAAGGTTTGTTAACAGGTGCATTGGACATTCAGGGCCACATGTATAAACCTGTTTAGGTCTAAAACTCACTCTTTTGCCCATAGTTTCATACCAGGGGCGTCGCTAGGCTGTTTTGTCCGGGGCTCGGGCCCCGAATAAAACCCCCTGTGCCCCGAACCTCCCGGGCTCCAGGCCGCTGCCATGGGCCTGGAGCACCGACTGGCCCTGCAGCTACATGTGCGTCCGCTGGACGCACATACAACTGCGGGCTTCTGCGGAGCAAAGAGCTAGCGCTCCCTGGCCCGCAGACAGTGTCGGACCGTCTCCGGGTCCGACACAGCGGGGCCGCGCCGGGTCCTCAGCGCTAAGAGGACCGGCGCGGCCCCGTGCAGCTCAACTAGCAGCAGCGCGATGTAATGACCTCATCACGCCGCTGCCTGTCCTCGGGCGCACAGCGCGTCACAGGCTGTGCGCCCGAGGAACTGCCGGAGGAGCGCGGGCTGAAGAGGACGGAGCGCGCTCGCCGGGGATGCTAAGGTGAGTATTAATGTTGTTATTTTTATAGCGTTTACCTGCCTGTGTGGCCCTATATACCTGCCTGCCTGTGGCCCCTATACCTGCCTGCCTGTGGCCCCTATACCTGCCTGCGGCCACCTATACCTGCCTGCGGCCCCCTATACTGCCAGTGGGCCCCGATACCTGCCTGTGGTCCCCTATAACTGCCTGCAGCCCCCTAAACCTGCCTGCGGCCACCTATGCTGCCTGTGGCCCCATATACTGCCTGTGGTCCCCTATACCTGCCTGTGGCCCTCTATACCTGCCTGTGGCCCCTATACCTGCCTGCGGCCCCATATACTGCCTGTGGTCCCCTATACCTGCCTGTCGCCCCAGATACAGCTTGAGGCCCCCTATACCTGCTTGTGGCACCCTATACTGCCTGCGGCCCCCTATACTGCCGGGGGCCCCCTATACCTGCCTGTGGCCTCCTATACTGCCTGTGGCCCCCTATACCTGCCTGTGGCCCCCTATACCTGCCTCAGTGCCCCTATATACTGCCTCAGTGCCCCCCTATTCCTTCCTGCAGCCCCATATACCTGCCTCAGTGGGCCCATATACCTGCCTGTGGCCCCCTATACCTGCCTGGGGCCTCATATCTATTTACCTGCTTGAGAGTGGCCCTTTGTCTATATACCTGCCTGACATTGACCCTATATCTATATACCTGCCTAATTGAGGGGACCTATACACCTACCTAACTGAGGGGACTTATATACCTATAATTAAGGAGTTGCTGGAAATGTGAGGATTCTAAGATATTTGTGTCCAAATCGCAGGGACAAGTGTTGGCCGTGAGATATCAGCATGAAGGTGTGAACCGGATGGAGAGGAAAAGGGAAAGTGAACGACGCTGATCAGAAAAGACGTCTCCTGTGAGTCACTAAATGTAACTGCAGTGTAATCACTTAGATGTCTGCAGAGCATCTACATACAACTAGTGTCTACCACTATCTGGTCACTGTATGGCGGAGGTCTATGTAATCACAGCCTGTGTACAGCTGATAGTCACATGTGGGGTCTGGCAGGATTATTTGGTCCTTTGTAGTAATAGTTTTGGGTCTTGGTTTTGTAGGAGTTTATTAGTAACAATCATTCGTCTGGTAGATTTGCTCCATGTGTCGGTGGATGTTTTGGTGACTGTTTAGGGGTATACACTGTCATACGGAGGTGAGGGGTTTTGAAAAAGTAAATTTGTCATTGGTGATTTTCATTGTGCTGTGACTGCTGAGGTAGGTATATAGATATAGGGTCACTCTATGTGGAATATGCTGAAAATTAGTGACAGTAGCAGAAGGTTTTTCTCTGTAAAAACACATCATGCCGCAGTTCACAATGTGGCGCGAAAAATGTCGTGTGAACCCAGCCCTACTGAGCAAAACACAAAGGGCCCGGGCCCCGGATGTTTTAGGACCCTAGCAATGACCCTGTTTCATACATGTGACCCTCTAAACGTTAATAGATTTGACAGGATGAATAGTGCTAAATACAGTGATATTAACACCCTGATGGATTCTGTTCTATATCAGTAGGATCTATTGGCCACTGACAATATAAGCCATAAGGTGGACATGTCACCATTTTGGGACTTTGGTATTGATAACCATAGACATTTATATCATTAGGCAGCTGGATGGTCCGTTTTTCCATTAGAATATATTCCATTGGAATATCACATTGATAAGTGCCATATCAAGCACATTAAGCCAACAGAAGGGCTTGATTTTAGATGACAAACATTTCTTGAAAGATAAACTATCACTTGTATAGACCTCTTTACATTTAGGTATTATAAATATCCTTATTATCTTGACCTGCTATCTAGGATGCGATCTCACTGCCCATACCACCTTCGACATAGCATCCTGTATGTCCTTCCCGCGCTTCTGCTTGGGGCAATGCTTTCAGTGCCCTTCTTCCCGCCATGGCATTCCTGGGTCCTTTACTTCTGTCTGCTATTCGTGTGTGTTGACCCTTATTTCTAAAAAGGCCAGTGCAAACCAATGCACCTGTTCTCCGGACAATGTTCAGCTGTCACAGACTTTATTGGGAGCTTTCCCTCATCTTTCTGTGCAATACGTTCCTTTTGGTTCCTGTTCCCTGATAAGATGTTTCGTCCATTTGCTACCTCTTGGTATTGACCTGACGAGTTTCATGACTATGTCCTTCAGTCTCTTGCCTGTTCTGATCTACTGCTTGAACTACATTAGTTCTGACCTTCTGCCGGTATACTGTTTTGTAAATCTCCTCTGACATGACATCTGCCTGACTATGATTGCCATTTTCTGCCTTGGTATGATAGAATGGTGTCTTTTTCCCCATCCATAATTTAGCTATTTATGATGGAGACTACTCCAATGATATTGACCTGGGCATTCACTGTGAGAAATTTCACACCCTTGTGCAGGCGTTAATAATGAAGTCCTTACAGTCTCTGCTCTTCAGATTAGACAAAAAACAATTCTGTAACAACCGAGTGGGACCACTTCTCCAGTAAGCGTGATGACACTGAGGAATTGTAGTTTAGTATCTACCAGCAGTGATTAGTGGTTACGCAGAACACAGCAAAACAAAATGTGCTACGTTTATAATAGGTAAGGCAAAGATCCCTTAATATGCTCCACAAAGCAGTAAACATCTCTAAACCAAACTGTATTGCTCAACATAAATTGAGGTTTATCTACCTTTACACCAAGTGCGACATCTATGAATTTGCATGTGCCCTTTTTGTAACTTGTCGGCGACACAACAGTGTTATGCGCCAAACTTTGTATGGCAGTTTCGCACCAACTTTGATGCATTAAAATGTGTCGTCAGGTGCAAATTGCGCCAAGTCAGGCTGTACACCGGTAAATACATCTATAGAACCGGCAGTATATAGCAAAAAAATGTCAAAGGCAAATTCTTAGATGCCGCCCCAAGTTTCTTTGAAACACTTTTCTTTGGTTTCCCTGCAGTAGTAAGGTTGGAAATTACTGTTGTTCTTAATGTAAACCAGAAACAAGGCAGACAGGTTAGCTATGCGCCTCCATTCCATTATCCATGTCTATTATGCGTCCTGTGTCACGTCCTGTGTCTTACTCCAAGCCATGGGCGCACCCGTGTCGCTGCTGTATCAGCGAGGGGCGCACGCGACCCGCATGTCAGGCCGCGGGTGCACTCGCGATCCCACTCCCGGCACCTGTCACTAACCTCTCCTCGCTTCCTGCGCTGTCTCTGCTGGCCGGTAACTGGATAATTGCTGGGAGCTGGTCCTATATTACCCATCCTGCCTCTGACTTCCCTGCCAAATCCATAGTGCTCTAGCCTATGCGAGAAAGCGTTCATAAAGTTGTCCCTGTCATTTCCGTGTACCAGTTACATTTGCCTCCGTCCCTTGACCACGAACCTTTGCCGTCTGTCCTACCCTTCCTGCCTGTCCCCGACTAAGAGCTTGCTTCATGATTTTGTACCACACTACACCTCAGCTGCCACTGCAAGCAAGTCGCATCAGGGGTAGCGACCTGGTAGTATTCACCACAGCAAGCCCAATCTGCCTTGCGGTGGACTCTCGTAAATACTGGACCTACTTAGATTCTGCTCCCTGTCGTGGCTTATACCACCACCTGCAGTGGTCCAGTGGGTCAACACTTCTGGTTTACCATTATGGTAAGCCTACTGTTACATCCTGTTCATACGGACATCAATAGATAGATCATTTTGACACATTATTCACATAAACTTTGGTATAACCAGCATGTCCGCAGACAAATTGGATAGATGCTTGTGTGAAGATATCTACTCTAGACCACTTCTGAAAATATTAGTTTGGGGAAACAAAATGCCACTTGGAGTGTACATTAAAGTTTCTACACCATATGGGATGCAATGAATTACCTTGTTATACTTGAGAGGGCTAAATTTGATCCACTGAATAGTAATAAACTAAACAATGGGTACAGATATGATCTAGTGGACCCCAAAGCCCATCGTGCAAGTCCATGAGTAGGACAGAGTTAATGAGAGAGGGGGCCTCCTCTATGGCCTGGCAGAGAGATCCGTAAAAACAAAAAAGTTCATTCCTCCTTTCACCCTCCTTTTCCCCATCACTAGCTCCTAACAATGAAGTTTCCCTCCTCTCACCCCTCCTTCCTTTCTCCCCATTATCATGTGTATTTGAAAAAAGATCAGTCACTTTTCTTCATTATAAACATGCGCACACAAGGTTGAATCATTGTGGCAGTAAAGCAGTTAATTAATTGAGCAACAGAGAGTGTAATGCTGGCCAATCTTGGACTGGTCATTCCAAGATTGGTGCCCAATTTGATCACACCTTAGTGGGCATTAAAAAAATAAAATAAAATTAACATTCTGCTCCTTTGCCAACCAAGCAGTATCACCTAAGTCTTCACCACACTGTCTTTCTAAGCATATAAAATGGCCAAACAAATTGATTTTCCTTTTACTTCAATTTTTTCATGAATTAGATACTTGTCTGTTTTTTAAAGTTTTTTTGTAATTTATTATGTAGGTAACAATGTCGCCCAGAGGTCAGTCCCACTACAGTAATCAGTTGTATGCTAAATAATACCCTGTTATTGTATAGATTTGGTACATCTTTGAGACATTGAGACAAATTTGCAAACAATAAGCCTAATTAGCCCCATATTGTCCAAAACCTTAAAAGGTGTTCTGTTTTGTTTTTTTTAGATGGAAAAACATTGTAATTTTCTGGGCATTTGAGAGAAAAATAAAATAAAGACTCCAACTGACTTTATTCCAGTGCTGAGTTCTGGTCCTGCTGCTTTGGACTGATGACGTCACATTCACTGTTCACATGACCTTGCAGGCTTTCACAAGCCTCGGCAGTCTTTTCTTGTTTGTATGGCCTGTGAATGGCTGTCAGGTCACATGCCAATGATTGTGACATCATTGGCAAGTGCCCCAGTACTGGAGCGCTGTAAAGAAGCCAGTTGAAAAGGTGAGACTTTTATTTCTTCCTACTTCAACCCTTTCCAATCCACCACATTCTTTTTCAAAACCAGACAACCCTGAAAGTTCAATCTGAAACACTAAAAAGATAACAGCATCATTTTTTTCAATTTGATCAAACCACTATAATTTTCACTGCAGCACTGTATAAGATAGATGCCCAACAACTAGAAAAATTGTTTTAACATAGTTGGAATCAGATTGTTAAATATTGTACTGTCAAACTATGAGCTAAAGCTACTTGCAGTAAATTACATAGGAAAATTTATAGCCACGATTTGCAAATCTCCCTCCTTCCGGTTTGATAGCAATTTTCCATTTGATCCTGGAGGTTGGAATTTGGTCTCTGCTCTGACTGCTGCTACCATCCAGCTAGGCATGCCCAGCTACATAGCCCAGCCTCTAGCTCCAATCTGGGCCTGAGTACTGGTGTAGTAATGCTAGGGTCTATGCACTTGTCTCAAGCCTCCGTGTCCTAGTGATTCCTAGTTCCTAGTTTATGAAGTTTCCATGTTCCTGAACCCTAGCCTGATGTTGTTGCCTGCCTGGTTCCTGACCCTGGCCTGTGTGATCTTGTCTCTGCCGCCTGTGGTTTTTATGTTGTGTTCCCTGTCTCTCCTGGTAACCTGCACTGGTCACCTTGTGTCTTTGTCTCGTCTCCAGTCTGCCATGCCTTCCTACTGTTTCTGTGTTCACTGTGCCCGGTGCCTGCATCTCGTCCATTATCTGCCATTCTACTCTATTGTTCTTCTGCTGTTCCTATGGTCACACCTGGTACAAGTCGAGAGTTAATCTGGTGTTCATTCGGTCCTAGTCCACAGTTCTTCTATGGCTCCTTCTGGGCAAAGTCCACAGTTCTTCTAGTGTTACTCCTGGGCCAAGTCCACAGTTCCTTTGGATTTCCTCGTGGTCCGAGTCCTCAGTTCCTTTGGTGTTCCTCCTGGTTCGAGTCCTCAGTTCCTATGGTGTTCTTCCTGTTCCAAGTCTGCATTCCTGTGTCTGTGTCCCCACTGTCCTGCTCATCCGGACCACATTGTTCCCAGAACTGTTGTTCCGTCATCCTATACTTGGTATCTGCCCTCCATCTCGTATACCTTGTACGGAAATAAAGCCTTCAAACGGGACATTAATGGAATTAAAAACCCATTCCTAGCAGGATGTGGAGAAGTATCAAGGCTACAAGGGAGAAGTTGCAGCAAGTACAAAATACGGATGAGAAGTCACTCACACGCCTACTATTCATGGACAGGCCGGCTGCCTAATATTCTACTTACACATACCATAGAAAAGGCTTTGATAGGGTGCCCGACAAATAGTAGTGTATCATGCTGGCTTACAGCCTATTAGTGATGGTCATACTATTTGATTATGTGGATTGCCCACCATACTCCAACCACATCAGTGTTCCTTAACACCACAAGGTCAGACCACATCCTGAAAAAAGTCTCAAACATGAGGTATTGGATGATATTTTGCCAAAGATACGTAAACTGCCAACCCATGTGGAAGATTCTCATGGTCTTTTGAGTCCCTACATTAATTTTACAAATAATTAAAAAAAAAAATCTGATGTGAGGGATTTTAGGGTTCCTCTAGTTACCCTTTCTATCCTCAGCCCCTTTTATGTAGTCAGCACTACTACAACAAAAAGGAAAGTCCGAGGAGTTCTATTGATTGCTCTGGACCAGCTTGTCTGATGGGAGGGCTGTGTCTGAAAATGGATTGTCCATACTTATTTGCTAGCCATTATGGGCCACATGTATGAATCCCGATGGGTCGGGGCGCACCTTTCCGCTAGTTTTCCGGCGGAATCTGCGCCTGATTTATGTCGGGGCCGGGCGCGCTCATACATAGCATGTAAAGTCCGCCGCGCCTTGCCTTGTTTTTGGCGCAGTGCGGGTTGAGGCGCAGTGCGGCGCTGCGCTAGGATTCGGCCCCGGAGGTAGTGCGGTCATACATGCGAGAAAAGCCCGCCGCGCCTGGCCAGTGTGTGGGGCGCAGTGGGGGGAAACCGAGGCGCGAGCGGGGCTGCGCCTATGATTCGCCGCGGAGGTAGCGCACTATACATGGGGGGAAAAGTTCCCTGCGCCTCGCCAGTGTTGTGGGGCACAGTGCCGGGGACATGGCGCAGTGCGGGACTTAGGCGCTGTCGGGGCTGCGCCGAAAAAACAGTTCCGATGCGAGACAGGCTGGAACACGAAAAAATCTTTTCCAGATGTCGGTGCGGAGTATAATCAAAAATCGCCTTTATAAAGGCGTTCAACATTCTCAGGAAAGAGCTGAAACCTAAAAAATAAAAAATACATAAAAAAAAAATCAATTTCCAATACCCTAATTCAAGAATTAGGATATTGGAAATTGCCGGGAAATACAGTAATTCAAATTCAGAAAGCTTTTCTGATTGGTTGGGTATAAAACCGGCCCAATCAGATAGGAGCGACAGTTAAACCCATTAAAACCTATGGGGAAGTTTGACCAATCAGAATCCATCGGGGGATAGTTCAAAATACAGTAAAAAGACAGAAAAGAGCTGATTGGTGAGCTAGCGGGTGCTTGCTACCCCAGCCAATCAGAGCGCGAGCTACTTCCCCCATTATGGGTCATGGAGAGATGGGCGCTCTGAAATCTCGGCGCTCAGCGCCATGCGGCATGAAGTATTAATAAAAAATTATTTTTTATTAAATGTAAAACATTATCAGATAAAGAGCCGACCCTTCTTTACAAATAAAGCAGTTAAAAACCCGAACAACGCGTTTGTCGCCGAGACCGGCGCTACTAGGGAATTTGCAATAGAGAGAATCGCGGGGAAAAACAGTAATTTTAAATTGTTTAAGCTATTCTCATTGGTCGGCATAAACCAGCCAATCAGAATAGGAGCGACAATGTCCCATTATAACCTATGGAGAAGATTTGACCAATCAATAGGAGCGACATGTCCCATTATATCCTATGGAGAAAAATTGACCAATCATATTCAAAAGGCGGGACAGTTCAAAATACAGTAAAAATGCAGAAACGAGATGATTGGTTGAAGCGGGGGGCTCGTCCAGCTTAGCCAATCAGAGCGCGAGCTACTTTCTCATAGAGTTCTATGGGAAAAGAAATTCTGAGCGCGCTCTGTGATGGCTAAGTTAAAAGAGGCGCCGTTATTTGGACCAATGGGAGAGCGAGCGACGCCTATGGGTTTTTAAAGCAATCTGAAATAAAACTGTACATGGCCGAAATCAAATTATAAAAACAACCGAAGTTGTCCCGTGTGGTTTTAAAAGAATGATAAAAATGGGGGTAACGAAAAAAAAATATTAAATCAATAAAATCATGTTTATTTCTTTAGTTTCGTTATCCAAGGAAATAGTATGGGTGCAAAGAAAATAAAGAAATAAATATTGATTTTTATTTAATTTTTTTTTTTCGTTTCCCCCATATTTTTTCATTTATATACACATCGGGACCAACTTTTGTATTTTTTATAATTTGATTTCGGCCATGTACAGTTTTATTTCAGATTGCTTAGAAAACCCATAGGAGCGTCGCTGCTCTCCCATTGGTTCCAAATAACGGCGCTCTTTTAATTAGCCAATCACAGAGCGCGCTCAGAATTTCTTTTCCCCATAGAACTCTATGAGAAAGTAGCTCGCGCTTGATTGGCTAAGCTGGACGAGCCCCGCCGCTTCAAACCATTCAGCTCGTTTCTGCATTTTTACTGTATTTGAACTGTCCCGCCTTTGAATATGATTGGGTCAATTTTTGCCATAGGATAAATGGGACATTGTTGCTCCTATTCTGATTGGTCAATTCTCCTCCATAGGTTATAATGGGACATTGTCGCTCCTATTTGGGTTGGGGTGGGTTTTTTCCGACAATTTAGAATAGCTTAAACAATTTGAATTACTGTATTTTCCCGGCGTTTTCTCTCTTGCAATTCCTTGTAGCGCCGGTCTCGGCGACAAACGCGTTTTTCGGGTTTTTAACTGCTTTAATTGTAAAGAAGGGGTCTGCTCTTTATCTGAAATGTTTGACACTTAATAAAAATGATTTTTTTATTAATTTCTTATGGCCCCACGGCTTGAGCGCCGAGATTTCAGAGCGCCTCTCTCCTAGACTATAATGGGAGAAGTAACTCGCGCTCTGATTGGCTGGGATAGCCAAGCCCGCTAGCTCAGCCAATCAGCTCTTTTCTGTCTTTTTACTGTATTTTGAACTGTCCCCCCTTTGATTTTGATTGGTCCAAACTTCTCCATAGGATATAATGGGACTTTGTCGGCTCCCATTCTGATTGGTTAATACTCCTTCATAGGTTATAATGGGACATTGTCGCTCCTATTCTGATTGGCTGGTTTATGCCCACCAATGAGATAGCTTAAAAAAATTTGAATTACTGTAAATTTTCCCGCGTTTCTCTCTATTGCAATTCCCTATGTAGCGCCGGTCTCGGCGACAAACGCGTTTTTCGGGTTTTTAACTGCTTTTTTGTAAAGAAGGTTCGGCTCTTTATTGATAATTTTTTTACATTTAATAAAAATCATTTTTTGATTAATACTTCATGCCGCACGGCGCTGAGCGCCGAGGTTTCAGTGCGCCCATCTCTCCATAGACTATAATGGGAGAAGTAGCTCGCGCTCTGATTGGCTGGATAGCCAAGCACCAGCAGCTCAGCCAATCAGCTCTTTTCTGTCTTTTTACTGTATTTTGAATTATCCCGTGGTTCTGATTGGTTTTAAATTCTCCATGATAGAATGGGTCTTTGTCGCTCCTTTTCTGATTGGCCGAGCTAGCCAAGCCCCGCTAGCTCAGCCAATCAGCTCTTTTCTGTTTTTTACTGTATTTTGAATTATCCCGCCATGGATTCTGATTGGTCAATCCTTCCCATAGGTTTTAATGGTTCACTGTCGCTCCCATTCTGATTGGTGGTTTATGCCGACCAATGAGAATGGTTCAGAATTTGAATTACTGTATTTCCCGGCAATTTACAATATCATAATTCTTGATATTGCGCGTTCTAGAGTTTTGGAAAGTGTTTTTTTTTTTTATTATGTTTATTTTTTATGTTCAGCTCTTTTCTGACACTGTTTTCCGCCTTTATAAAGACGATTTTTTGGGAATCATACTCCTGCTGCACGGAGCGGAGCGCTGAGATTTCTGTCGCGATCTTCGATCTGCTTCTTCGCATGTTCGGATCCTGCTTCACTTTGCCTCTGTCGGAGGATTTAGACCAAAAAAAACCTGGTCTGCCTGTCGGAGCTGCCGAGTGCTGCACTGCGCCTCGCTTTGCCGACTCGCCATCGTACATGCCTCGGAGTTTTCGAGTGCGCCGCATCCCACCCCGGAACGCCTACCCCGCGCCCGCACCGCGCCCACTGCCCGCCCCTTCATGCGGGGCGCAGCTGAAAGTGGCGAACATTGCGCCTAACACTGCATCCCCGCGTCCGACAGCGGGATTCGGGCTGGGAGGCGCAGTATACGCCAGAAAACGGACGAAAAGCCCGTTCATACATGTCGCCGTATGTGTTTTTATTGTTATGTCACATCAATTCCTACCATTCCAAAAGTTGCAACCATGCCTACTATAAAGTATATCACTACAGAGTGTAGGAGTTCATGCTAATCAGAATTTCCTTTGCAAGTTCAACGTCCAAATTTGGGAAAACCTGCGCCAGATCAAATCCCTATACTCCAGTGAAAACATAAAACCAACAAGTGAAATACTTCTCATGGAGGCAGCCGTTATATACTGTCTATATTATAATACAAGTCTTCATACCTTGATGAAGGTTATCTGAGTAGCTCAATCTGCAGGAGTTCAGTTTAATGAGTGGATGCACAAAGTACAAGAGGTTTCTTATATGTGGTTTGTAACCACACAATATTTAAGGCACATTTTACAAATCTCACTGAGTGATCAGCATAACTGGGCTAATGCATTGCTCATTGGGGCATGACCAGGGAATTGCAAATGAGCTGATCCATGTAAAATTGCACTAAATGAGACTTGGTGTGCCAAGCTATTTTTTGTGCTATTTAAATTGGTCCTTTTGTTTCTTCTACTCATGTTCTTGGATCTCTCTTAGTCCGTGTTTATGTTTTATGATGAATTGCATCCCAAGATAAATATTCCTATATGAGGAATGTGTTCAACAGAAAATTTACTTTTTTCCAATATAGCTTTGTTCAAAGTAAATCTTCTTTTCATTTAATTAAAAGCAGTCCC
This sequence comes from Phyllomedusa bahiana, assembly GCA_025379985.1. NCBI lineage: Eukaryota > Metazoa > Chordata > Amphibia > Anura > Hylidae > Phyllomedusa > Phyllomedusa bahiana. Next base: position 77,889 of record JAODAL010004424.1, on the reverse strand, counting down.
CAAAATACAGTTGGAAGTCATAACTTTTTGGTAATGTATTTACAACATTTAGGTATACTTGTTATGAAGTAACTAATATCTACCATGCTAAAAACATCATGAACATAGTATGTGAGAATTGCACATCACTACTACAAAATCTGCACTTCCATTACTGCCAGTATGATGCAATTTAAAGACATCATCAAGATTTGTTTTCACATGTTGATACGCAATGTGTGACTATGTGTGGCTGTGTTTTTAACATAATTTTTCAACATTCTCCTATGTACATGACTTCCTAATTTCTTTCTCTGACGTATCTTCTGTGAACTGTGATGACAGCAGTGAGGATTGCTCTTATCATTGCCCTATCCATCTAGTCTAATTTTTATCTATGTCTGTCCAGAGTGATCATTCAGTCATGACCTATTATCTGTAATAAGACTACATGCAGAGGAGCAGTTCTTGCAGCAGCTGCAGCAAACTGAGGTTGGTTTGTCCTGCCATTAAAGACTTTTATTTTTTTATTATCACTGCTAGAAAAGGGTTAGATTTTATGTAATTTTTAGTTTCACAGTACTGCTAATATAAAAAAAACTGCCAAAAATGTAATTTAATGTTTGATCACAATAATACAGGGTGATTCAAAATGACTTGTGCCTGTAGTAAAAGGTTATAGTTACAGAAAGGGTATGTTTATTTTCAAGAGCCAAATGTAAAATGTGCTCAAATAACGTGATCTAAGATGGTGGCAACGCAGCAAAACATTCAGAATAAATTTGGTAAATATGCTCTGCATAGAAACCGCATTTTTTCCTCATGAAAAAAGTCTTAGCCCCCAAAGGCCTTGAACAAGACAGCAAACAGGTTTCAAGCTGTGTGTGCAGGCTTAGTCCTAGAAAATCGAACATCTAGACAACAATATTTAGTTATGCACATCCCAAAAACTTTTTGGAAAAAATGAGCATAGGTGCACACTGTTGTGGCAGCAATATACATATACACTCACCGGCCACTTTATTAGGTACACCTGTCCAACTGCTCGTTAACACTTAATTTCTAATTCAGCCAATCACATGGCCGCAACTCAGTGGATTTAGAGGCATGTTAACATGGTCAAGACAATCACCTGCAGTTAAAACCAAGCATCAGTATGGGGAAAAAAAGGTGATTTGAGTGCCTTTGAACGGGCATGGTTGTTGGTCCCAGAAGAGTGGCTAGTATTTCAAAAAAACTGGATCCCCCTGGGATTTTCCGCACAACCATCTCTGGGGGTTTACAGAAAATGGCCAAAAAAAAAAAAACATCCAGTGAGCGGCAGTCCTTGGGCAAAAAGCCTTGTTGATGCCAGGGTCAAAGGAGAATGGGAAAAGGGACGGGTTCGGTGATAAAAAGGCAAAAAGGATCAAATTCCCACCCTTACAACCAAGGTGGCAGAAGAGATCTCTGAAAACGCACGTCGGCGAACTTTGAGGCAGAGGGGTTACAGCAGCAAAGACCACCCCCGGGTCCACTCCTTTCAGCTAAGAAACAGGAAAGAGGCTCCAATTTGCCAATCATCGAAATTGGACAGTAGAAAAATTGAAAAACGTTGCCCCGTCTGATGAGTCTGATTTTGCTGCGCTTGGATGGTGGGTCAGAATTTGGGGTCAAAAAAACCCTGAAAGATGGATCCATCCTGCCTTTGTATCAAAGGGTTTAGGCTGGTGTGGTGGTGTCATGGTGTGGGGAAATTTTCTGGCACTCTTTGGGCCCCCTTGGTCCAATTGGAGCATGTTTCAAAACCACAGCCTCCTGATATTGTTGCGACCATGTCCCATCCTTTATGACCCCAATGACCCAACTCTGTGGTCTTTCGCGGAAATGCGCCCCTGTCATAAACTGGAAACATCTCAGACGGTTTTTGAACATGACAATAGTTCACTGTAATCAAATGGCCTCCACAGTCCCAATCTCAACCAAAAAAAAGCATCTTTGGGATGTGGTGGAACGGGAGTTGCATCTGGATGTGGAGCCGAAAATCTGTGGCAATGTGTGTGCCATATGTTTAATTTGGGGCCCAAAAACTCTGGGAATGTTCCACACCTTCTTGAATTTATGACGAAGAATTTTAGGCGTTTTGAAGGCAAAAGGGGGTCCCCAACCCCCTTACTAGATGGGTACCTAATAAAGTGGCCGGTTGAGTGTACATTCCAATACCAGCAGCACACTATTAACCAAAAAATTTGTTGTCTAGATTGTCCTTATGAGGGAGTTGCTGCCTCCTTGTTGGTTTTCCGCACTCCAACCACCTCCACAGGTTTTTAAATCAATGCAGTGTTCATAGTAGCTGGAGCCTTCACTCCCTGAAGTATGGAGGTCTGAACAGGCCCTAAAGAGAGGTAAAGTTAGTGCAGGTTCCCCCTTGTATTTGAGGTCCTCTTCTTGATGGGAGGTGGGCTTAAGCAGTTTTGATAAAAAAAAATGTGAACTAAGAACCTCAAAAATTTTTTCATGTATCCTAAGTAACAGAAATGCTTTTTCAAAAATTCCTATGTGCCTTTTGATAGTTCTTTAGTTAATAATGTGCTGCTGGTATTGGAATGTTATAGAAAGTCGACCAGGCTGACTAGTATGGAACTACAGGTGCAACACACCACAGTACAGCGCATCATATGAAAACATCTGCAGTGTAAGCCACACAGATTACATCTTCTTCAGGAGCTAAAACCACATGACAAACTGAAGTATCATGACTTTTGCACTGGCTTGTAGGGCTGAATGCAAGAGGACAAATTCACTGACAGGTTCATGTTCAGCAATGAGAATATCTTTTATCTCATTTGGAAGATTGAGCACCGCAATTTTATACTTTGAGGCACAGACAAACCATGTTTCCTTATTGAGCCCAAGAGATTCATCCAAAGTAAATGTGTTTTGTGCAAAAAGTTGACGCATAGTTTACAATCCCTTCTTTTTTGCCAAAGATACTGGCTGCTTCTATCTGGACATGGCAAAAGAATGGCTGGATGATGCACCCCCACATTTCCATTTGCTTTTTCACCTACACCCGAACACAACTCTACATATTGTTGGAAATAACGCTTCACTAATGTTATGCTGACCTGACAATTGGCAGATCAAACAACCTGTGGATTTCTGTATGGGATTACATCAAGGACTTGATGCATTTTCCCCCGCACCCTAGTCAGCTGATCTGAGTGATCTGAGACAACGCATCACTAAGATAGTGGAGTACATATCCAAGGCAGGGCCATCTTTTCCATTGGGCACACTAGGCAGTTGCGCAGGGGCCCCACAAGTATAGGGGCCCCAAGTGGGGTATTTTTGTCCCAGAAATACAATAAACATACCCTGGATCCCTTGATTGGCTTCACGTATTTTACAGGTTGTATGTTTTTAGGATGTGCAAACAAATAAAAACCATGGTGGAGAAGGGAGCCAAAGGCTCCCTGTCCTGCCAATCAGTCTTGTAGGCTGCAGGCTGTCCAGACGTAAGTGGCGTGATAATATGGGTGTGTTTGGGGGCGGCTAGAGGCATGACCTAGTGTGATGTCATGTATGTGGGCAGCGCGCACTGCAGTGCTCTGCCCAGGGGCCCATAATGCTGTTCAGACCGCTCTGATCCAAGGATATGCTGGTTCACATCCCCATCAATGGGAATCACTTTGAACATGTGTAGTGTAAAGATAAAACTTGGATAAATTTTTTATGTTAATAAACTTGTGTTATATTCTCTCATTTATAAATACCAAGGATGTAATGCTGCACCATCCTTATTGAATCACCTTTTATATCTGAGTCCTTTTGCCTGAGTACCAGCATTGCTCAGCACAGTACATGCCCTGGATTATATGTCGTTCTGTCTCTGCTGTACAACCACATCCCATTGCTACAGCTAAGTAATGCTTGCCTCTTCCCTGCCTCTGAGCTCTGTTGCTGTGCAATACAATGTTTAGTTCAGGATGTTTTTGAGGACCTCATCAAGGCTTAGCCAGGTCCTCCTTCAGGTCCTTCTTCACTGAGTGTCAAATTGCCAGCTTCTTATCTAATGTTTTGGAGAGGTTTTAACTCCACCTTTGGGAAAGCCCCAGACCTGTTCAAGAATGTCTATACTAGAATTTGCCTAAATCCTGCTCCATTTGTGTCCCAGTTTGCAAGAGTCTCCCAGAGTAAACAGGATGGTTGGTAAAAAGGCTAATAGCTGACAGGGCAGTTCTTGACCAAAACTCTGTTTCTGTGGGCCCTAACTGAAGACACCTGGTTTGTGGCCTTGAAGGCTCTTCCTAGGCTCATTCCTAGTTCCCAGTTCCAGTCTCTCTTCGATATTACTTCTGCTTGTCTTGACTCCTGGCTTGTTAACCATTTCACTATCTATTTCAGAAGATTTTGCTATGTGTGGTGGGATGAGAAACTGTAAATCAAGAGGAGCAGATCAATGGGGAGCTCCGAAGTGGCAGCGGTGAGACACTTGTACATAAATATACGTTTTTTGTTCCATTTTTTAACCCACCTTGGCCGCAATGAAGAATATTTTTTATTTGCCGGACAACCCCGGTGACTAATGATGCAGCATTAGTGTCTGTTTTAGAACCTGTGGGTCCTGCATTTTTCTTATCCCAGACAATACTTCATTCACTCAATACAAAGAAAATAAATATTCCTTGCATCCCAATTTGGAGCACATTGGCATCTTATGAATGGCAGATGACATCTTGTACAGTGTTCTTAGTCGACCCGAGTGTTGGAAACACGCAGTAAAACAAGCTGACACTCCCACAGGTTAGGAAAAGCAGCTGCAACTTTCAATATAAAGGAAATTGAATTTCTTCAAAAATAATATAAAAAAATATTAGTATTCATTATATCTACCATATCTACCATAGTACCATTGATAGATAAAACTTATCCTATAGAAAACAAGCTGACATATGGTTACATTGACTGAGTGAAATATATACAATTGTTGTTGTAGGAATATAATCATGAAAAAAATGAAAACAAGAATTACATTTTTGTTCTTATTATGTATACATATTCATTAGAAATTGTATGATTTCCTTTGCTATGAATATATAAAGTAAGAAATAAATAAGTTAAAGAAATGTAAATTAGGCAACCTCTGTAACCCATGTTTAGGGCTGTATTTACAGCCCTTGCTGTCTTAAAGGGGATGTATCGCTTCCTTACTTCGGCTGATTCACACTTCTCTTAGCTTCCCAGCTCTGTGAATGCAGGGGCGTGTCTTCCCCTCCCAGCTGGATGACATCATCCCCCCTTCACTGCTGGTGAGACTTCCCCCTCCCCTCTGAGTCCACATTTCACTGTGTTCTCCCTATCAGTCTTATTTTTATAAGAGCTGTATAGATACCACAGGCTGCATTCAATGTAATCTGAGCACTGATCTCCTCTCACAGCTGGAGATGTATTACAGCTTTCTAAGAACGGCACAGATCTGCGTGTATGCAGGAGAGTTAGGCACAGGGAAAAAAAACTGTCATGTTTTCTCATTGTACAATCTGCTGCAGTCTGTTTCTGCTAGGTGTGGGGAAAAAGAAATGCTACGGGGCCCCATAACTCTGAGTCGAGACACAGCTCAGTGAATCTACCCCGGGGTGTACAGAATGTAAATGAGCTCTCAGCTAGTGAATTGCAAGGAGGAGGGATTCGACCCACACTGGAGATCAGTGTAAATAAAAACACAAGATAAGGGACACTGTGAGAACAAGACAGCTTTGCTAATGACATCCAATTGCAAAGTTGTTTGTTTTCACTGTCCCCTTATTCTGAAGACCATTTAATGAAACGATAACACCCCTTTAAGAACTGACTAAATGTACACCATTAAGGGTATGTCACCATATCGTGGCTGCTGCATGTGGACACAATACGACCACATGCGCTGGGCAGCCCTGTTGATGCTGGTTTTGCTGCATGCAGTAATGAAGCTGCAATTGGGTAAGCAAGTGTTCAGTAGCATACAGAGTACTGAATGTGGAGAAGCGTTTGGGCACTTGGAGTGGCGTTGTAGCTTAAGCAGTGGCAGTCAGAATAGTCCTATTATTGCTGACGCTGTTTATGCGACTACTTAGCAGCATGATAAGGCAACCCTTTCCATGTTTTGGGAATAGGGTCGTTTCTTAGGGAAGGCAGGACCCGCCTGATGACACAGTCCTGTTACACTTTTGGTTTATTTAAACCTGCAGTCTACTTAATAGGCAAAAGGATCTCTGACATATGGCTGTGATGTCACCAAAGGTCCGTTTGCTCTAACCCCACCACAGAGAAGGAAGAGGAGCCAGATGTTCACTGAGTTACAGTAGTGTTTTATATGTGACAGAGGAGGGCTACAGGTGTGTTTAATATATGACAGAGGAGGGATACAGCAGTGGTCTATATGTTACAGAGGGGGCGACAGCAGTGTTTTATATTTGACAGAGGAAGGCTACAGCAGAGTTTTGTATGTGACAGGGGTTATAGCAGTGTTTTGTGTGAGACAGAAAAAGGCTACAGCAGTGTTTTATATGTGACAGAGGAAGGCTACAGCAGAGTTTTGTATGTGATGGGGGTTATAGCAGTGTTTTGTGTGAGACATAAAAGGGCTACAGCAGTGTTTTATATGTGACAGAGGAAGGCTGCAGCAGTTTTGTATCCGATGGGGGGGTACAGCAGTGTTTTGTGTGTGAGAAAGAGGCTACAGCAGTATTTTATATGTGACAGAGGAGGCTAAAGCAGTGTTTAATATGTGACAGAGAGGGGCTATAGCAGTGTTTAATATGTGACAGAGAGGGGCTATAGCAGTGTTTTATATGTGACAGAAGAGGGATACAGAGTAGTCTATAAGTGATAGAGGGTGGACTACAACAGTGTTTTATATATGACAGATTAGGCTACAGCAATGTTTTACATGTGACAGAGGAGGGGGCTACAGTTGAGTTTTGTATGTGACAGAGGGGGGTACAGCAGTGTTTATGTGTGACAGAGAGTGGCTATGGCAGTGTTTTATATGTGACAGAGGAGGGATACAGAGTAGTCTATAAGTAAAAGAGGAAGTGGCTACAGTAGTGTTTTACATATGACAGAGGGGTGCTACAGTAGTGTTCTATATGTGACAGCGGGGGACTATTGCAGTGATCTTACAGAGAAGGGGGCTACAACAGCAGTTTATATGTGAGGAGGGGTCAGAGCTGTGGTCTATATGTGATAAGTGCAAGGGACATTATTAGGAAGTATAGCAGGTACAGCTATGGGGCAGCAACAGTGACAGCATGCAGGGGAGCAGTGGGATGGGGAGCTTTTCTTCTTGCAATAAGGTACAGGTGGGGAGGATGCTGAAAAACAATTTGTAATGAGGGTCTGGACCAGACTGAACAGGTTCTCTAGGTTAAGTCAGACAGAGAAGACATCACCTGTGAGTCAACATTTTCCCATTACTACGTCTCTATGTGTAAAAGAATAATTGTTCCTAAACAGAAATAATTGTTTTTGTAATGTTTATTTAATTTTGTTGACATAATGAACAATGTTCAGGTGTGGTTGAGAATCCTAAACCTTTTGCACTGGGCCCATCAAAGTATGTAACGCCCTGGACTAGGATGAGGTATGTTGCAACACCTGCCTACCGATGGTCTTCATTAAGAATGAGGTCCCCAAAGTCTAGGTACCCCTGTCTGTAAGAATAGTGATAGTGCTTCCCTGTTGTCCAGTAAGCATAGAAGATATTATTGTAAGTTTATACAGCAGTATGTACAGAACTCTGACCTTCTCCATACTTGGAGCCCGTGCTCCACCTATCTGCTCAGCAGAGACCACTGAATACACATCTGGCTTAGACATAGAATTTGAAGCAGAATCTGCTTCCTTGTCTGAATCTTATTTCAGTCCATGTCCTATTGGCTCCAATGGAAAATGTCTTTACCTCTCTCTGATTCCACATCAGATTTTCTATTTTGAGAACATACTTCTAACCAACAATATGGAAAGGGAGAAATGTTTTTGAACGCCTGGTGACAAATGCAACCCTGTATACTGTAATGAAAATTGCCAGCCTATGGGCATGTTCACACGGTGGATTTGGCTGCAGGTTTTGGCGTGGTCGCGGCATGGTTGGGGCGTGGTTTTGGACGCGGTTTGCGGCGGGGTTGTCACCCATACAAATTAATAGGCAGGACCAAACCCGCGCCCAAACCCGCGCCTCAACCGCGCCGAAAAGCATGCCGAAACCCACGCCGACACCGCGTTGACACCGCGCCGAAGACTCCCTGCAATAATTGACAGGAGGCTTCTCAAACCCGTGCGGCAAGGCTGGGGCCCAAAGCTGCGGCCAAACCCGCGCCTTTTGAATAGCAACGCGGTTTCCCATAGGAAACCATGTAATGAAATGGGGGCATTTGGGGCGCGATTTGGACGGGGTTTTGGCCATGGCAACCATGGCGAAACCCGCGGCCAAAATCCGCCGTGTGAACATGCCCTATGGCTTTGTTTCCGGTGGTAGCTTCTCTTCAGTGGAAGACATATCACAATAATCATTATATTGTGTTCCGTAATGACTGGTTACAGGAAATTGTTCCCTCTGCCACTTCCCCTTGTCTGTCATGCCCCTCCACCTTTTATATATTAAAATGTTTATACCCACCTGCTTAACTGGACCTTGCCTTTGTCACTATAACTAAATTTACTATATTTGTTCTAAATGTTTCATTTAGATATATTACTAGCGTCAAACTATATCTGTAGCACACCAATACCACAGTGGATGTGTACTGGAGAGGCACCCCCAGCTGTTGGTGAGCCTCAGCTGGGGAGGCAGATGCTGAGCAGGTTTTTTCTTTGGGAGAAACAACCTCATAATTGACTCCTTTTGTACTAATTTTATTGTTATACTGAGCTTAGTAGACAAATGAAAGATAAATTTGAATAGATTTTTAATTTGGGTTTTTTTTTTTACTTCTGTTTACAGCATCACCAAGTTCTGAATAGTAAGGCCCCAGCTGAAAAAAGTTCTGGGACAGACCAAACTAGACTTTAAAGGGAATTTATTGCCATTTTTTTATTAATTAAAACAAGACACTAATACAAATTCTTCTCTTCTTCGCCGTTTTTATTTTCTGATTGTAGATTTCTCAATTTGGTCGTCTATGTATGATTGTGGGGGCGGCCATCTTGCCTGCACTGCTTTTAGCACATTTAGATAGATGCTTTACAGCAACTTTATGGACATAGGAGCCTGTGTACTGGATCAGTCCTATTGACATCTAGGCATGCTCTGTGACCTGGGAAGAAGTCGGTGTACAGGGAGGGGAGAGGGTGAACTGTGACTATCTCCTATTGTGACTGGTGGATCTTGTGTTATCTAAACAAATTGCTGTCACCTTTCGGTTGTTTTGTTTGGGGGGGGGGGGGGGGGGGGGGGGGGGGGGGGGGGGGGGGGGGGGGGGGGGGGGGGGGGCGGGGGGGGGGGGGGGGTGGGCGGGGGGGGGGGGGGGGGGGGGGGGGGGGGGGGGGGGGGGGGGCGGGGGGGTTTTTTTTTTTTTTTTTTTTTTTTCTTTTATTTTTTTTTTTGTTTTTATTTTTTTTTTTTTTTTTTTTCTTTGGTTTTTTTTTTTTTTTTTTTTTTTTTTTTTTTTTTTTTTTTTTTTTTTTTTTTTTTTTTTTTTTTTTTTTTTTAACCTGCTTGTTGCTGATAATGAGAGGACTAGACTGAGTCTTCTTGTACAGAACAGGAGTGTAGACTATTATTAGGCTAGTGGCCAAAGTGAAAACTTAGGACTAATATTCATTAAAATACCTAATAAAAAATTCTTAAAAAATAGTGTTTAAATAAAAAGGTGAGTTAAACAAGAAGCATCTTTTGATTATACATTCTTGTAGAGTGACATGTTAGCGTGATTTATGTACCCAATTGAGGAAGGATATGATGAGGGAAGAGAAGCCTGAGCTCTGTGATATATAAGGGTTATATGATAGAGGGAGAGAAGCTGAGCTCTGTGATATATAGGGTATTATATGATGGAGGAGAGAAGCTGAGCTCTGTGATATATAGGGTTATATGATAGAGGAGAGGAAGACTGAGCTATGTGATATATAAGGTTATATGATAGAGGGAGAGAAGCTGAGCTATGTGATATATAGGGTTATATATAGAGGAGAGGAGCTGAGCTCTGTGATATATAGGGTTATATATATGAGGAGAGGAGCTGAACTCTGTGATATATAGGGTTAAATGATAGAGGAGAGAAGCTGAGCTCTGTGATATATAGGGTTATATGATAGAGGAGAGGAGAGCTGAGCTCTGTGATATATAGGGTAATATGATAGAGGGAGAATATCGAGCTTTGTGATATATAGGGTTATATGATGAGGGAGAAAAACTGAGCTCTGTGATGTATAGGGCTATATGATAGAGAAGGAGAGCTGACATGTGATATATAGGGTTATATGAATAGAGGAGAGGAAGCTGAGCTCTGTGATGTATAGGGTTATATGATAGAGAAGAAAGCTGAGCTATGTGATATATAGGTATATATGATGGAGGAGGAAGCTGAGCTCTGTGCATATATAGGGTTATATGATAGAGGAAAGAAGCTGAGCTCTGTGATATATAGGGTTATATGATGGAGGAGAGAAGCTAAGCTCTGTGATATATAGGGTTATATGATGGAGGAGAGAAGCTGAGCTCTGTGATATATAGGGTTATATGATAGAGGGAGAGGAGCTGAGCTCTGTGATATATAGGATTATATGATAGAGGGAGAGAAGCTGAGCTCTGTGATATATAGGGTTATATGATAGAGGGAGAGGAGCTGAGCTCTGTGATATATAGGGTTATATAATAGAGGAGAGGAGCTGAGCTCTGTGATATATAGGGTTTATGATAGAGGAGGAAAAGCTGAGCATCTGTGATATATAGGGTTATATGATGAGAGGAGAGAAGCTACTCAGTGTATAATATAGGGTTATGAGATAGAGGGAGAGAAGCTGGAGCTCTGTGATATATAGGGTTTATATGATAAAGGGAGAGAAGCTAAGCTCTGTGATATATAGGGTTATATGATAGAGGAGAGAAGCTGAGCTCTGTGATATATAGGGTTATATGATAGAGGAGAGAAGCTGAGCTCTGTGATATATAGGGTTATATGATGGAGGAGACAAGCTAAGCTCAGTGCTATAAAGGGTTATGAGATCGAGGGAGAGTAGCTGGGCAGAATCTGGCAGAATATACAACATGTTGCATACTCCACTGGATTTTTAACACAATGGTAAAAAATCTGTTTTGTACAGACTACAGCACGGGTTTTTCATTGCTGTCTATACAGCACAGTGTTTTCAGCAGTTTCAAAATACTAAAACCGCCAAAAATCCGACAGAAAACCTGTGTTGTGTAGATATAGCCTTAGTGGACTAGCAGAAGCTAGAAAAAGATGCTAGCCCAAAATTCTCTTGCAGATTAGCCAAGCAAGTGAGAATCGTCCCTCCTCATTCAGGAAGAGTGGATGATATGATGATAGCATTGGCCTATGTGAAGATAAAGATGAACTAAATGTGGTAGATTATTATTATTATTATTATTATTTAAAGAGCCTCTAATTTGAGGGCACTGTAGGTTTGAAAGGGGTTTAAATACATGAAACCAAACAAAATAAAATGAGACCACTAAATAACCAGCAAACTGGTACAAAAGAAGATAAAACTTGCCTATGGCGGCTTGCAATCTACAGGGGAGAAGGAAGCATAAATAAGGTAAAGGACAGACATTTTTGTATTCTGGTATAGTGGCAGAAGAATTATTGAAGGTTGTAGGCTGTCCAGAAGAGAAGGGTTTTCAGGTAACTTTAAAGTTTCAAAGGTGGTGGAGAGTATGATGTGTTGTGATAGTAAGTTCCAGAGTATAGGGGATGCATGAGAGAAAGCCTGGGGAATGTTGTGTGAGGAGCAGAAAGGAGAAGAGCAGAGAAGAAGGTCCTGTGAAAATCGAAAATTGTGTGAGGGAAGGTATCGAGAAATTAAGGCAGAGATAAATGGGGTGGACATCTTATGGGGCACCTTTTTTGTCATGGTTATTAGATTTAACTAAATTCATTGCACATTGACCTGTGACGGGATTGGAGAGGAAGATGAGTAACAAGAAGATGGATTAGTGGGGAGCAGGAATGTTAAATGAGAGGCCACAAAGAAGAATGTTGCAGTAGTCTAGGTGTCGATGACAATGGCATAAACCAGCATTTTTGTAGGGTAAAGTTAAGAAAAGAGCAGATTCAAGATATGTTTGGCTTTGTGAGGCTTTGGCAGTTTTTAAAGGAATATGCCATCATAAAATGACCAGTTGTTTAACTTATTTTTTTTGTTAAAATAATTTTTGGTTATTTTTTTTAATGTTTCATATCACTATCAATGTTGCAGTTTTCAATTTAGTCCCTGGACCTAATAATAGTCTGATACTTCTGTTTTGCAGAGAAAACTTTTCAACAGTCTCCTCATTATTAGCACAGGCAGGATTTTGCAAACCGTCCGAAAAACCAGGCGTAAACTTTTACATGGGCCGCCATGCAAGGGTTTCCCCCACTGCACAGGTTTTCTGCCCAGCGGTTTGAAAAACCGCCGGACTCCCAAAAAACATTGTACATGTTCATTCTTCCGTCCAGTTTTCGGACGAAATCTGAACATGCCAATGGGAAGGGGGAGGGCTTTTCTACGCTCATCACGGAGAAAAGCCGTCCCTCTGTGGCCGTGTGCACGGCACAAAAAAACAGACAGATACCGGTCGGAAAAACCGACCAGTATTTGTCCTGTGCCGTGGGGACGCGCCCTAAAAGATGACAACAACGCAGGATCCACCAGTCACAATAGGAGATCACAGATGACCCTCTCACCCTCCCTGCACATTGATTTTTTCCCAGGTCACAGATCCTGCCTAAAAAACTCTTCTATAGATGTAAAAGGGTCTACATCTGTTCACAGGCTCCTATGTCAATGAATCTGTTGTAAAGCATCTCTCTAAATGTTGTTAAAAGCAGGTCAGGTAAGATGGCCGTCCCCATAATCATATTCAGACAACAGAAATAAAAAAATCTACAATCACAAAATTCAAACAGCTGAGAAGAAAAGAAAAATGTATAAGTATTTCATTTCAATTAGTAAAACATATATATTGGTAATAGATTCCCTTTAAGTCATTATCAACATTAGTTCGAGCAGTTTTAGTAGAGTAGTGGGGTTGGAACCCAGATCACAGAAGGTCTAGAAGTTGGATAAGAGATGTGAGGACAATTCTAAATAAAGGTGTTGTTCAAGGAGTTTTGAGGTATATGGGTCAGTGAGATGGGGGTGAAAAGTTGGAAAGAGGACAGGTAGAGGGTTGGTTTATTGAGGAGGAAGTGATGGTTGTGTTTTAAAAAGAAGATAATAAAATGTAAATGATTAGTAGTATGCTGAAGAGATGACCTTTGGTTAAGGTGATCAAAGTACTGAGGTTGGGGATGAGGTGGGATAATACTTGGTCAAGAGAACAGATAGTGAGATGAGATTTTGTGAAGTAGGGTGGGACGATTGTCATCAATAATGGTGGGGAAGCAGGTTAAGGGAGAAGAGCCTTGTGCTGGTGAGTAGATGTGTTATGGCGACTGTAGGCTGAAGCTGTTTCTGATGTTTTCAATCCTGCTTTTGAACTGTGTGAGAAAATCATAAGAGATAAGAGGTGTGTTAGAGAGTGGCAGAAGAGAGTCAGATGGAAGGTATAAGTGCACAGCTGTATTGCTGCAAGTTATTGGTGGAGCATCTATTTGCTAATAAGGTCTTGGACTGAGACTATGGCCTAGGCACTTATGGTGTAGGTCTGCACTCCAGTTGTGCAGGAAGGTGGGTAATATACACGTTAGTACATTGGAAACAATGATAGGAGTAAATTTTGTGAACAGAAAAGGCCCAGCAGTTACAATCAAAAGCATAGAAGATCTATACACAGTTTCTGAAGTGACTATGTAAGAAATGCCTAGGTGGGGCATAGATAGGTATTACCCTTCCACAGGCTTGGACTGGCCCACAGGTCAATAGGGGAAACCCCCAGTGGGCCCCTGAGTGTGGCAGAGATGGAGTTATTTTTTAACTGCATATTCATCCTTGAAAGAGGCAGAAAAGCAGAGAAAGAGAGGCAAAAAAGCAAGATGTAGAATATAGAAGGCATGTACAGTCATTTACAGTAGCTGTAGGGTGGGCCCCTAAAAACAACTCCACCAGTGGGCCCAGAAACAACTCAACTGACGGGCCCCTAGAATCAACTCTACCTGTGGGTCCTAAGGACCCCAGTCCCACACTGCCCTTCCAGATGCCCACAGCAGCACTGCAGGGTTGGCGAAAGCCGGCAGCGCCTTGGGGCGAGACCTGACTAGAGTATGACTCGTATCAAAGCCCCAAGTGAAGGACTGATCAGATAAGGATATAAGAGTAATGAACATTTGAGGTGCTTTGTACCACCAAGTGTAATCTACAACCACCAAGTCTATTGTTCTACAATGTGTGTGCAACCATGAAGCATTTGTGCCACTGTTGTGAAAGAAAAAAGTCATCTGTTCCACAGTTATGTCTTGCAATCATCTTGAAGCCTGAAGAACAGATTTTCGTTAAATATACTTAGGCTTTTATTCAACTTGTTTTATTAGCAGTTGGGTAATATGTACAAAGTAGAAGTAAAACCTCCATGAAAATGGACCTAAAGGGCTTCAGGTTTCTTGACCTTTCTCTTTACTTCTATAACACACTTACATTTTGCCACTATTAATTGAGCAATTTCTAGGCCTATTGAATTTTGTTGTTCAATTTACAAATTATTTGTGTCTTCAGATTTGCTCGTAACCTCCAGGGTCTAGATGTCAAGCAAAGGATGAGAAGGGAATAAAATGCAAAATGAGATTGTTGCTCAAACTAGACTCAACCTAAAAATACATGTTTTTAGTATAATCGTACCTGCAGCTTCTGGTTTATGACTGGTTAAGGGAAGCAGGGCACTGTTTTTGTGACGCCTTCGCAAGAGCACACAGAACATGACTTTACAATGACTGGTTTAATGAGGCAGTAAAACTGAATACATGTAGACAGAACCTTGCACATTCAGCTCACAAATGGGTTTTCAGGCTTTGGATAAATGTATGCACATTGTAAGCAGCTATATAATACCGGTCAATTTTCCTGATTTCCATAGGGCACTCATGAATTCCATTAACCTACGGAAATTTGACAGTACCTGATAAGGGTGTGGTAGGATCACGTCTGTGTGTGGGTCTATAGCATGAGGGTTGTTGTCAAAAGTAAAATAGTTAAGCTTTTCCTCTCCCTTATTCTCCATAATAAGTTCAGAGAAAATTATATTCATATTTCCGTTAGCTGTTAGCATTTGACCTGTGAAAACTGTTTGCACAAAGCTTGTTGATCCACTTGGCTGTAGTGTGTTTCATTGTTGTAGACCTTTCATATATATACGCCTTGTATCATTCTTGTCCTGTTCTAGGTCTTTTAAAAAAAGTCTGTCCTCCAATATCATTTTGTATAACCCTGATATATCTCACAAACGTATGTCTTTCAGGTGTTATGCTTAAGTGTATTGAAATAGGGCATGCTCGTTTTGTATAGCATAGGGATTTTTGTGGATTACATAAAAGACCAATATACATTTCAGACAAAATGCATGACCTTTTGATTGAAATTAGGTTCTGGTCATAAAAAACCCCTTAGGCTCTTACGAGGGGGATCGGCAGCTGAACCTGACCCCCCTTCATGATTTGATCTGCAGATGTAAATAATAATTTATGGGAGCAACAAATATGGTGCAGTGCAGCCCCGGCCCCGGGCTGGAGCAGCTAAAGGGATGGGAATTAATAGAAAGCAGCACCAGGGCCCGGAGTTTATTGCGGGGCGCTATTCTTCAAAAGTTTCCCATCAGGATTAATCATTGAGAGTTAATTTGAAGCTCAGACAAGTTGCTGTTAATTTAGTGCGGGGAGGACGGGATGGGGAGAGCCCAAACCCCCAAAAGTCCCTTTAAATTTCGAAAGCCCCCCAGCCCGGCCCCCCCTGCCTTGATTACAATTTGCAAAAAAATTTTCCTTTTAGGCCGGGGGCCCAGTGAAATTTTTTTCTCTTTCCCTGTGAGGGGTTGATATTAGGCACCAAATAAAAGCTTTTGATGATGGCTGAAATAAAAACCCCCCCTTTTTTATCTTCCCCCCGGCCCTTTTCCAGTGCAGGTTTGGGGGCCCCTCTCCAGCACCCATCTCTCACCCTCCCCCCTTTCCCCAGGCGGCTCTCCATTTACTACCTCCCCCCATTAGACTGGTCTCTCCCCTAACTCTTCTCTCTTCATAAAACCCCTTAAATAGCTGGGGCTGACAACTTTTTTTTAGTGGGGGAGATAAAGGGAAAAAAAAAACTCCCCCTTTTTACAAAAGCACCAAAAACCCTTTCTGAAAGCATTTCCCAATTTTTACTCAAGGGGGAAAAAATTTTTAAACTTACTTTTTTTAAAACATCCCCCATGGGATTTTTTTTCAAAATTTTTTTGTTAAAAGGGTTGATGTCCCTTTTCCCCAATTGAAACTAACTTTTACATGTCGCTTTTGGGGGTAACTCTCTTTATTTAGAGCTAAATTTCCTTTTTTAGGCCCCAATTAATATTTAAACCCCATTGTTGGTTTCATAACTTGTAGGTCATTTCTATGACTTCTTGGCCCTCGGTTTAATTTTGGGTTTCAGCTTCTTGTATTTTCCCTGTCCCCTTCTTTTTGGGCCCCCCTTATTTGATCCATTTCCTATAAATTGTTGACATAAACACATATTTGAGAAAAAAATGTTAAAACAATTGTTTTCATTGTTTACTTGGGAAATTTACCACCCTTTTCCCCCCGGGAATTTTAGAAGGGGTTTTTATTTTAAATTTTTTGCCCCTAAAGACAAAGAAAGGGACTTTTTTTTAGGGGATTTTTTTTTTTTAAAAAGAAAAAGAATTCACATTTATTGTTTAACGAAAACATAAATTTATGTATTAATTTTAACTGTAGTGATTTCATCCCCCAAATTTCAGCAAAAGGGCGACAAATTTCTAAAATGAAAAAAAAAATGCACTGGGGTCTTATTTTCGGGGGTTGTTTTTTTTTGGGGGAAAACCAGAGTATGTTTTACTATGTACGGTAGGTAGTTGTGTTGTCTTCTGCCAAGTTTATATGGCTCAGTGCTAAAATTTTGTCCCTTTCTATTTTTTTTAGTAATGTGTGATTTATTTAGCTTTTAAAAAACCAATGTGTAAAAAGGGGTTTTGGTATTTTTTCCCATAACCCATATTGTTAGAGTAAAATATTCTGTTTAATGGGAAATTCCCAAAATTATATTTTAAATAGCCAGTTGGCCCTTAAACTAAAAAGGCCTTTTTCCCCTTTGTTTAAATAAAACCATTACATTGTTTCCTACTTTGTTCTATAGTTCTAAAACATTGCGCTTTTGTATATCTTTAACATATTTGTAATGTTATTCCCTTGTGGGAAAACAAATATTAAAAAAGATCTTTAAAAAACCCCAAATTTTTTTTTGTTTTTGTGATTTTTTAAAAACAAGAAAAGACGGTTTGAAAACTTTTTAAAAAAAAAGGAAAAGGGAAAAATTTTATTTTTTACTTTTTTTTGGTCTATACTTTTTTTTTCACTTTATCCCCACAAATTTTTTGGGGGTTGTGTTTTATTTCTGGGGTTTTACCTTTTGCAAAATAAGTGCAATTTGTGGGTATCTGTGTATAAGCGTGTTATGTTTTGAACAAGTATGGGGCATCTAACAAAAAAGCTATAAAAATTAAAACATCTTTTAATTCCCCAAATTTTGGGTCTCCATACAAAAACAAAAAGGCTTGCTCCCCCTTATTAAAAAAAAGTCGATTAGGGCTAAACAACGGTGATTACCAAAAATGATTACCCATGCTACAGCTTGTTTCCTTAGTCTGGGCACCCCACCCCAAATTTTTAAAAAACAGGTTAAACGTTTCAAAAAGGGAAAACTTTGCAGTTGCCCAGGTTGGCTTGAAGAATCCGCCGGGTCTGTTTGTATATTAGCGGGGGGAAAATTTTTTAAATGCTAGGGTTTCATTTAATTTTTTTACTTGCAGATATTAACTGGTGATTTCCAGTTTTCACTAAAAGCAAAAAAGTATATTTACTATTTCCTGGCAAAATTTAAAATAATAAAAATGTTGTTTTTGGGCCCGAACTTTGGGAATAGAGATTTTACCGTATAAAATCAATATAGGTAAAATGAAAAAATAGGTGTACCCTTAAAACCATTTCTTTTGGAAAAAACTGTCAAATTTTTTTATACTAGGGGGAGAAAAAATTTGCGTATCCTCAAAACCGTACTTTGCTAGGGGGGCCCGGGAATTTGTGAGATTGTATATTGACACTACTTAAATGTCTTATATTTTAAGTTTTGTGGGGAATAAAATTTTATATTAAAATATATTAATATATATATTTTTTTATATATACATATTATATTTTACTTTATGTGTATATATTTTAAAACTGTATATATATATGTGTGTTTTTTTTATATATAAATATATATATATATTATTTAATAATGTTTTATATATTATATATAATACATTAATCTTTTTTTTTAAGTTCCTAAAACCTACATGAGACCCAATGTATACTACTACCTAGATTAAACTATGTTTTATTAAGATGCTTAGAAATAAAAATGATCGTTATATGTGTATTGTAATATATAATGTGTGATGTGTATCAATTCTCAGGAACACTAACAAATTATAAAAACAAAAATAATATTTAGTAGTAATAATATATTTAGTAATAATAATAAAAATTGGCAAAATATATTTATTTTAGAAGTTTTTTCCCAAAAATTTTTCATAATATTGTAGTTGAATTGAACCAGTTTGATTTAGAAAAAGGAAAAAAAATTAACAAAAAGTTTTTAAAATTTTGGAAAAAGAGGGTTCCCCCCTGGCCAGGAAAAATCAAATAAGTAAAATCGGGGAGAATTTACATTTTTCTAAAATTCCAGGTTTATTTTGCAACCCCCAATTTTTTAAGGATCTTTTAAATTTTTTCGGGGAAGTTTTTAAAGTTTTCTCAAAAAAAAAGGGTTTAAAGGGCAGAAATTATGGGTTCTTTAAATATTTTAAACTTTTGATGGAAACCCTTACTCATTATTGCTGAATAAATCATTCGCTGTAATGTGTACAAAACCTCCCACATGTACTTTTTTAGTATCAAAATTTTTTAAAGGGCATTGTGTGTATGATTTCCCATGTGAATAATTTATATTAAGTGGGTGTTAACAGCCTTGGTCCGCTCCATATTTCTAATCACTGAACCTACATGTACCTGTTTCGAACAAGTATCTACACAGAGCTCTTGTATGAATGTAAATTTATCTATATTTCCTTTGGGGCTATGGGAAAAATTCTTATCTTTATATTGAAAAAATTTTTTTTGTTTTAAAATGGTAGAAAATAACAGCTTCAAGTTTGTATATATTTTATTTTTAAAATTTTTATTATATAAAATTATTTTTAAAATTATATAGAATGGAAAAGTTGAAAATGTTTTATCTACGGTATGTTATGTATTTTATGTCCCCACATATATATATTTTGAACCGCACTTTTTATATATATATATTATTTTATAAATATATTTTATTAAAATAATTTTAAGGTATATCATATCCCTATATTATATATTATTTTTATATTTTATATGTATGCGCAACTCATACTTTTTTACATTTTATTTTTAAAAACTAAGTTGTATTTCTAATCATATAATTTTTATGATTTTTTTTCCAGTTATGTAATTTTAATTTTTTTGAAATAAAACCCCAAAGAAGGGGGGGGAAATCCCTGCAGAAATTGGGGTATGATTTAGAAGAAAATCCCCCCCCCCCAAAATTTTTAAATAAAAAGAGCTGAAAGTGCCCCGCCCCTTTAAACTGCCCATTCAGCTGGTTAGCAGCACATCCCAAAACATGGAAAGAAGTGGGCAAAAGAAAAAATTTGGAAACCCCGTCTTTTCTTCTTGCTGGGGTCCCCAAAATCACTATTGTACAATTGCCACAAATAACCTGATAGATCCAGGCATTCCCGATCCAAAAAAAGGGTCTTTGGTTGATTGGGGGGCACTTTGTAACAATTAAAGAAACGCTCTACCCAGAATAAAAAGCTTCACCCCCCTTCCCCACAACCCTGAGCCCTGGAAATTCGCCCTAATTGTGATCCCACCCCCCCCTACCCAGACACATTTACTACACAGATGATGACACTTCCAACCTTCTGCAATTAAAAAAATCTTCAGAAACAAAAAATGTTTCAATTTATTTATTTTTTGTCCAACCCGGGGCCCCCCATGTCCTGCTCTATTAAATCCCACCCCCAGACCCCCCCCCACATCATCACACAGATCAGATTTGACAAAATGAGTCTCAGAGGGGATTAGCCAGGGAAAATTTATGGGGAAAAGACCCCACTTTTCCCAGGCTGGGGGCCGGAGTGGGAATTTTTTTATTTTGTGACATTTTAGGATTCACAAGACTTTTTTTTTTTTGTTTTGGGAAAATTTTATCATAATTAAAGAGAAGTATGAAGGGCAAAAGAAAAAAAATTAATCACAAACCCTAAAAACTGAAACCAAAAGGGGGCTAAAAACCAGAACGTCAGCTTATCCAAACAGGGACTCGAGTCCCTTTAAAAAAACCAAAAGGGCCCGGGATATTTGTCCCCCAATGTTCCCGGACTTGGCTAAAGGGGCCCAAAGGGAAAGGGGGTCCCAAACCCCGTGATGAGGTTTCCCCACAGTTTTCCTGCCCCCCCCCCCTCATCATTAAATAAAAAGTTTTGTGGTTGGGCATCTCAGGCTTTTCAGTTTTAGTTATGGGAACCCACCACCCAACCTTTTCAGTTATGTCTGTTGGTAGAAAGGGGGCTCACAGTTTAGGGGGCTAGCCTGTCACCGCTAAGGTGTTGGCTTTCCCGTGGCGAACCTGCTTTACATGGACGGGGGAGGGGTTTCCCACTTTTTGGTTTTTTTTGGGAAGGTCCCCAGTTTTGGAGTTTGCATTCCCAGCCTTGACCCTCTTCCACTTGGCTCTGCGGTTCTGGAACCATATTTTCACCTGGACTTCGCTGAGTTTGAGGGCATGTGCGATTTGGGAGCGCTCCGTGAGGGACAGGTACTTCTTACAGTGGAACTCCTTCTCCAACTCCAGCAGCTGCTCGCTGGTGAAGGCCGTTCTTCTTCGTCTGTTCTTGCCGGTAGAGGTGCTGTTACTGGAAGGGTTGGGGTTCTGGGGACTCTCCTCTGGGGTGTCTTCTTCTTTATGGGTCGTCTGGCAGGAGATATTATCATCTGAGCTGTAGTCCAGGTCACTGTCCATCAAGTAGGAGTCTTCCTTTCCTTTCACCTCCTCATCCTTCCCAGAATCTTCTTTCCCTTGACCCCGGACAGCACCTGCCCAATATACAAAACATATATATTATAGACACAAAAGAAGCAACACGGCCTGGAAGAGAAACTTTTCCGGGGGGATGGAGTCCTCGACAATGTTGCTTTTTAACATAGGACTGTACATCGTGTAGACACCTTTTTGTATCATCCAGCTGTCTAACGATCTATCCACTTTAATACACAGTATATCTATATCAATATACAGTATCTATCCATCTATCTATCTATCTATCTATCTATCTATTCCACCCAACTGTCTATTTACTACACACTGTCTCTATGTATCTATCTATAATAATTAATCTATCATTTCTACGATATCTATTTATTTTAATACACAGTATATTTCTATCTATTTTAATACACAGTATCTATTTATTTATCTATATCTGTCTATGCATCCAACTGTTTACCGCACGATTATCTATTTTAAGACACAGTATCTATCTATCTATCTATCTATCTATCTATCTATCTTTCTATCTCTATTTATCTATCTATATATTTATCCCTCTATCTATCTATCTATCTATCTATCTATCTATCTATCTATCTATCTATCTATCTATCTATCTATCTATTCCCCCCAACTGTCTATTTTACTACATATTGTCTCGATAATAATTAATCTGTTTATTATATCTACGATATAAGCTACTATTTATAATATCCCTGCGGTATCTATCTGCTATGTGCGGTATCTAATGTATATATGTAGGTAAGTTAAGTTTGCATACATGTGTTTCAAAAAAGTTCAATATCAATGTTTATATGACAAAAAAAATAATAAATTAATTGTTGTATTATTCCACCGGTCCAGATCAAATCGATGCTATCTATCTATCTACAATCCAATATCAGCAGCACACTACTAGCACTTAGAAACAATCAAAAAGAACATAGGAATTATTGGAAAAGAAAAATTTTGCTACTTTGAATACTTGAATAATTTGAGGTTTTAGGTATCTTTATTTAGTCTATCATCTATCTAGTATCTATCTTTTTGCCTACATTATTTTATACTTTTCCCATAAACTACTATCTATTTTCTATCTATCTATCATCTATCCATATTATCATCATTTGTATGTCTATTCTTTTAATATAGTTTATTCGGTTGTATATCTGTCTATCTAATATATCTACTGTCTACTAATCTGTCTATCTAATCTATCTATCATCTATTTTATTCTTTTATCTATTTTTCATCTTTTTGTTGTATGTTATCCTTTTTAAAATACAGTTTATATCGGTCAAATCTGTTAAATTTATCTATCTATTATCTATCTATCTATCTATATTCTATCATCCATTACTTTTCTTTAGTTCTATCTATCTATCTATCTATTATTAAACTAATCTAAACCTGTGTATTTAATCTATTATTATTATCTATCCATATCTATCTATTATCTTCTATCCCCTATCTATCTATCTATCTATCTATTCTATCTATCTATCTATCTATCTATATCTATCCATATTATCTATCTATCTATCTATCTATCTATCTATCTATCTATCTATCTATCAATCTATCCCATATCTATCTATCTATTTGTATGTCTATCTCTTTTAATATAGTTTATATCGGTCTGTATATCTGTCTATCTAAAATATCTATCTGTCTATCTAATCTATCTGTCTATCTAATCTATCTATCTATCTATCTATCTATCTATCTATTTTTCTATCTTTTTGTCTGTATGTCTATCTCTTTTAATATACAGTTTATATCGGTCTATATATCTGTCTAATCTATCTATCTATCTATCTATCTATCTATCTATCTATCTATCTATCAATCTATCTATCTGTCCATCTACTTATCTTTCTGTATCTATCTATCTATCTATCTATCTATCTATCTATCTATCTATCCATCTACTTATCTTTCTCTATCTATCTATCTATCTATCTATCTATCTATCTATCTATCTATCTATCTATCTATCCGTTTCAAAGCAATAAATAATGATGAATAAAATAAAGGAACAGCAGAAAAATACACTAAAGAAAATGACCCATCTATCGCATTCCTCGCTGTTCCACGTTACCATTTATTTCCTATTGATTCAGCCCTGAGATGGTGTCTTTCCTTTGGCCAGATTGGTGTCTGGTTCGGGGATTCTTCCATAGCTGAGGGAGGTTCAGATACTAGCGGCTGATCGCACATTATCTCCCTGATTGCGCTGGATTACATAGAGGATATTCACTATTAGAGAATGATCCTGGTGTCCATTGATGAGATTAGCCTTATAATGAAGCAGTAAATATTTAGAGCAGATTGCGTTGTTCCTGCTTGGATATCACTCTAGTTAGATCCAATTCTAAAGTGAACACGATCTGAATCTTTTGTTGTTCACTTTATAATTTACGACTCATAGTTTTTGCATTTAGATTAATTTTGTTTAAATCATACTGTAAAATTGTTACTTTAACTTCTCGTTTGAATGTCCAAATGCCTAAGTTTTCAAATTTACAAGTTTTGAAATCTCTGAATTTAAAAAAATTCCTGCAAATCATAGTTGCATTAATTTACGGTATTGCATTGAACACATATTTATGTTAATGGATGTTGATGTTGCTAATTAATTAAGAGCAGTGCTATATATTCAGCATGTCAGTTCACCTGTCTGGGTCACATATATTACATGTATTACATACAAAACTTTCCACACAAACATTTGCTGTGCCTTTCCAGTACATAGATTTCTACAGTCCTGGTTGTGGGCACTTACCTAGAGCGCTCTCTGAAGCAGAGAAAGGCAGTAATGTCCCGTCTTTGGTGACATAGGCTTTACCAGTGTCTTCTCCATCTGACTGGCCCCCATCATTTTTATCGAATCCTCCTTGCAGATTTTGGGCTCCAAACTTCCTGGCTGCCTCCTGGTGTTGAGTCGAGGCTGAGAAACTGCCTGGCAAAGTGGCCATCAGTGTGGAAGTGAGAGCCATGCCCTGTGCCAGGCTGGAGCAGAATCCACTGGGCAGGCTGGGGATCTGGTGATGTGGGTGACTAGAAGGAAGAGTTGGCTGCAGCGAGGCCTGGGTTAGAGCTGGTGGTGGTGGGGGGGTGGTGGCGGCAGCACCACAGGCCTGTATGGCATGAACATGGGGTATCCTGTGTAGACAAAGTGCCCAGGACTGGGCTGTGGTGGGCTCCCTATCAGTGAGTCTATACTGAAAGCTGTACTGCTGCCCAGGGGACGCTGCATCATCATGAGAGGAGGCTGGAAAGCTGCACTCATATAAGCTACTGGAAGTCAAGAGGAGACTAGAGAAGAACAGGTGTATACCCTAAATATAGGGCTCAGAGGTGGTTTGGTGTCTTGGCAGGAAGATGCCCTCAGCCTGTCATAGTGTCCGGTGAGTCCCAAAGTTTTAGTAGGAGCAGAGTGTAGGGTTCCTGGGCTGGGCTTCAGAAAGACACAGCTCTTAGGCTTTAGTCAGTAGATTAGGTTCTTGTCCTGGACTGAGCTTCAGGAGGACACAGCTCTTAGGCTCTGGTCTGAAGCTTAGGTTCTTGTCCTGGATTGAGCTTCAGGAGGACACAGCTCTTAGGCTCTGGTCTGAAGCTTAGGTTCTTGTCCTGGACTGAACTTCAGTAGGACACAGCTCTTAGGATCTGGTCTGAAGCTTAGGTTCTTGTCCTGGACTGAGCTTCAGGAGGACACAGCTCTTAGGCTCTGGTCTGAAGCTTAGGTTCTTGTCCTGGACTGGACTTCAGGAGGACACAGCTCTTAGGCTCTGGTCTGAAGCTTAGGTTCTTGTCCTGGACTGAGCTTCAGGAGGACACAGCTCTTAGGCTCTTCTCGGTAGCTGAGGCTCTTGCCTATTGGAGGTGACACTTCTTCATAAGCGCTTCCTATAGATGCTCAGAGCTTGTGGCTGCTTCTCTGGTCTTCTTCTCAGGCTCCTTCCCTTAGGTCACTTTGTCCTCTGCTTCCCCGTTGGCTGGAGTGGAGTCTTCTCTTTGTCTTCTGATACTTCTGTGCTCCTCACGTCCGATGTTCTCTTCTTCTTGAGTGTCAGGTGTGTGGAGTTGAGTTCACAATGGTTCCCTGAGTGAATTGGATCCTCCTCCTCCTCCTTTGGAGTCTTCCCTTCACACTCAATGGATTGTGTCTAAAAATGCTGTCCCCCTCTGTATCATGGAGTCCCCTGGTCTTCAGGGTGTCAGATCTCTAGGTGACCTGTGTGCTGTGCAGTCTCCTTTCTCTCTCCCGGGTCTCAGCAGCTACAAACTGTGCTCCTATTTCCCATTCACATATTGCTACATTTTAGAACCTTCCCTCGGTCACGTGTGCCTGTTCTTGTGCTGTGATTGGCTGGCGTTGTCCCCAGACCTAACCCAGCACACACCCCTTACAGTGTCAGGATGGAGTGCAATCACATATATGTCCCCCTGTAAGGGACACTGTCACCTCAGCCCTCTGCCCTCTGTGTCCAGTGCAAGGAGACAACATGCCTGCTATATACACAGCTGCGGGCTCTGCTCCATGTGGGGTGCCCGGGGGGATCTGCCTGGTGTCTGTCAGTGACTGCTTTGTGTCCAGGGCTGCTCTATAGCTGCTCATTCTTGCCACTATTCCTAATAAATATATGTTATTTTGCATTGCTCAGATAGAATCTTTACTTTTTTTTTAATACACACAATCCGCTATGGACCCCACTAGATTGTGTACAGATCTGTGTACTGCAAAGGAATCCCACATGCAATCGGATATATCTATCTATCTATCTATCTATATATCTATCTATATCTCTATCTATCTATCTTATATATCTATCTATCTATCTATCTATCTATCTATCCTATCTATCATTATCTATCATCTATCATAATATTTTCTATAATAACATCATCCAACCACACTATCACACACATCATTAAATTTCAGACACACATACATATATATATATATATATATTATATAATATTATTATATATATATAATATATATATATATATATATATATATATATATCTACGCACATACATTGTTGAGTTGTAGTATTTATACTGATATAGTTAGATTTTATTCTGGTGCAAAAAGATTTCTTGTATACAGAACACATTATAAATCTTGGATATTCTTATGATATTACACAACGCTACATATTTTCTACTGTGACACTCGCGCATCCAGTGTCATGTGTATACATATATATACACATTATGATGATTTTACTGATATGAGGAATATTTTTTACTATCTAGAGCTTGACTGTAGAGGAACCGGCTGCACGTAATCCAAGTGCTGAATTATTCCTGATATTATAACAATTTACTCCTTCTCCAAACATAGGACAATATTCCTGTCCCAAGCGGATTGTGAGCGATTGTACATGTGATGTAAGCAGTAGGTTACAGAACCTTGATTGTTAAACGATGTAGTATATTAAAAATCTATCTACTTATCTATTTATCCATCTACCTCTCTATCCTTTATCTATCTCATATCTGGTCTATTTATTTGCGCCTGTTCTTTTTCTATTACAGCCGCTCTGATTGCTACTTTGTAACTACTTTTATTCTTTTCAGTTTGTTAGCTTTTACCAGATTTTTCAAGATTTCTTTACCACAAGTGTTTATACAGAAAGTTGCATTCTATCTGGGTTATTGTTCTATCTTATTGTGTATTATTTCTATATATCTATAGCTATATATAGCTAAATTACATGATACACACAAATATATCTATTCTCTCTCTCTCTCTCTCTCTATATATATATATGCATGCATCTTACTATATATACATATATATATATGTGTATATCTGTATTCTATATATCTGTATATGTATATATTTTATATTATATGTAATCACATACATTTATATATATGCATATAGAAAATTCTCACATTACATATAAATCTGTATGAAAAATATTTATAGTCTATATCACATTATATATACATATGATATTACATCTACATATGCATATATATGTCGCTATATATATATATATATATATATTTATTAAAAGATACCCAAAAATAATTAAATATGTATGTGTGTACATATACATATTATGACCTATATATAGTGTGATTATAATTTTATATATTTATATTATATATATTTTATATATATATATATATTATATTTTTATATAGTAGAATATGTGTGTGTGTGTTGTGTGTGTGTGTACACATACATATTTAATTATTTTTGGGTATCTTTAAAATCATCACTGGTATCATTAAAATAAGATTACGGACTTCCCATAGTGCCTGCACTCTCCCCTGTGTACCTTGTATAATATATATAATACATTATGTTGTTTTTGTGCCTACATTAGCTATCAGAAGATGGTGTTATTCTGTATACACAGAGTTGTATCTGTTCTCGACTTGTTTCTGCTAAGTCTACAGGTTCAGGTGACTCAGTAGGAATACCTGCTGTCCACTGCTAAACCAAAGATCCTAAAATCTCAGGCTAGAACGTACTAAATGCAGCTATTCTGCCTAGATGGCTATCAGGACTCCCTGTAACCGCATTGTACAGTGCCGAGCAGCCGGCGTTCTCGCATGTACAGTGCCCATCAGTCGGCGTTATCGCATGTACAGTGCCCAGCAGCCGGCGTTATCGCATGTACAGTGCCGAGCAGCCGGCGTTATCGCATGTACAGTGCCGAGCAGCCGGCGTTATCGCATGTACAGTGCCCATCAGTCGGCGGTATCGCATGTACAGTGCCGAGCAGCCGGCGTTATCGCATGTAGCAGACGTTATCGCATGTAGCAGACGTTATCGCATGTAGCAGACGTTATCGCATGTACAGTGCCCAGCAGACGGCGTTATCGCATGTAGAGTGCCCAGCAGCCGGCTTTATCGCATGGAGCAGACGTTATCGCATGTAGCAGACGTTATCGCATGGAGCAGACGTTATCGCATGTAGCAGACGTTATCGCACATTATCTCGGGTGTCATCCCGGCTGCTGCTGTCAGGAGGTGATTGCTGCCTGTCACTGCTGCTGATGGCTTCTGTATGGGATGTATGCGGTATGTTTCTGTATAGGGGGCTCCCAGGGGTAGTTGAATCTCCATTTAGATCATTCAGTCCATTCCCAACTCATTACAAGCTGTCCCACTTCCCTCAGCCCAAACCCTACAGATCACGCCGGCCACTCAGTGCTTTTGTCCCCAGTCGTTGTAAGGAGGTCTGGGGCTGCCAGTTCCCTCCTTCTCCTATTTATTTATGGCTATTTATTCTGTTTGCTCGCTCAGTCCTACCACTGCCAAACGTTGGGGAAGTGTTCTGAGTGAGGTGGGGTGAGAGCCTCTCCCCCTCTCTTCCTGGGGACAACAAAGGGAGATGGTATCCTTTCCCCATCTGGACACAGCAATCTGCAACTTGCAAAACATGAAAGCTCCATCTTTTTTTGCCTGAGAGTATTCATCCCCCTTTATACAGGACTGAAAGCCCCCAATAGACTTCTGGAGGAGAAGGGGGATCCATGTGATTGTGGCTTTGAAACTCTCTCCTGCAATTATGTAAAGTAACTATTGACTCTCCCGCAGGAATCAAAAGCCCCCCAGCCCTGTCCCCTTTCATTGCCTGCCTCTCATGTTTGGCTTTTCAAAGCATCCCCAACACGGATTCTTTCTACAGGACAAAGAGGAGGACAAAACAGTCCCCAAACTTGTAAATTGGATGTCAAAAGACTAGGAACAATTTGAAGACCAATAAATAATGAGCAGAGCTAAGCAATAGGATAGATCAAGTACTTGTAAATGACTCTCCACAGGATCAGTAACATTATTGAAACTGTGACTCACATAGAGGTTTGGGACCTTCATGGACACCCCAAACATGTCCTAATGAGTTCCCTACAGAACCTCCACTCATGAAGTGAGAAGCTGATGTAGCATACTGAGAAACCTTACAATTTGCCCTCAGTGTAACACTAGCTATAGCAGTAGAGCAAAGTAATGGGAGTACAAATACATAAATGCTGAAGAGTTTCAAGAAGCACTAAACCTAGAGCACAGGTCCAATAAAAAGATCTGCTACTATCCTTCAAATAGTTGTATGCCAGGATTTCTGGAGGTTATCAGAACTGGAGATATGTGTGATAAAATATGTGTTTGGTTGTATTTTGTAGATTTCTGTTACTTTGGAACAAATAGTGTTAAAAATACTAATTCTTGCAGAGTATGGGAGCAGCTATTCTTGGTGGAGTGCTCATTAGAACATTTTTTTTAACCCTTGTCTCTCTACAGTTTAGCTTTGTGTCCTCCTGGACGCCTGTTATTAACCCCCTGCATCCCACAATCTGGGCAATATCCGGTGGGGTTATGAATAGACCGGTGATAAACTATTTCTGTGACACAGCCCTAGGTTAATCGATATGTTCCGGGCTCAGTTTCCCATGTCACTTGTCCCAGTGCTAATAGCAGGGGTGGGACCATAGTGAATAATTGAGCTAGAAATGCCCACCTTACTGTCTCTCTAAATAGATGGAGTGGGAGGGGGGTCAGTCCAGCCCAGTCCTTCACTCTGAATAACAACAACCTGTGTGGACTAATATTGTTATTCCTGGCACACTTGAAAATTAACTTTATCATGCTACAAAAGTGAACTTTCTCTATAAAGTGTCAGTTATTCCTTGTGAAAGAGACACAGTTCTCATTAGATTTCTACAATGACAATATTGTGTATTCTTAGAGCACCAATCGCAGACCATAGATGAACTAGTAATTCAGCTAATCCACCAACTAATCACTGCTAATAGATGGTAAAAGCAATAACCAGAGTGCAAATAGTGACACAGCAACTGCTTTTGAATGGAGAACTTAAAATTTATTGGTCCTGTTAAAAATTTAGAGCAACACAAATTTTAAATTGGAATGTTTTTTTTAATCATAAAATTTTCACTGCATGCATGTGATTAAGGCTAGGTCCACATCTGCTTTCTTTTCATTTACATTATCAGCAAAGAAAATAAAAAAACGACGGCAGGGTCAGATCTAAAATAACAGCACCAAGAAAAAACTATGACTTATAAAAGGGGTCAGGCAGGTTTTGTCATAGTGTTCATCATTTTACTGGAAACAAATAGCACTGAGTATTGGCGGAAATGCCAGAAAACACAGGTACAAATCTAGTCTTAAAGGTATTAATTCGAATATTAGATGTACTATTTTAAAATTTCCTGCCAATAATGTCGAAAAAGACTATTTTATTCAAAGGGTTTTCCAAAGTTCTGTGAATAACATTTTAACATTACACAAAAAAACACAGTTTGAAAAGTTATACAACTATACAACTCTTATTTTTCAAGACGTCTGAATGCTGTGGAAATGACCCTCCCGAGTCTAATAAACTTGAACAGACCTGAAGGTGGCCACACACTATATAGAATTGATGATTGCACAATTGTTCAATGAATGATTGTCTGGCGTACAATCATTTGACAGACACAGCGATACAAATTGTAGGCCATATTGTGGTTACAGTCCTTCACCGATGTTTCATTGATACTTGGTGAAGCAAGAACAACCTTTTTGGGAATATTTCTGATAATATTCTTTTGTGATTATTTGTAAACAAAATATCTTCTATTAGGGTATGTTCACATGGGGTAATTTCGGCACATTTTACCCGCCGAAATGACGGTAATCCATAATTCTCATAGAGAATGCATGTATTAGCACGAGCTATGAAAGACATGATGTACTGCGGCGCGTACTGTACACGCCGCAGTACATCATGTGAACAACCCTTGGACAAAAATTTCAAACATTTCCACCTTCTTTTCAGATGATAGCTGTGGGTCACCAGTCAATCACAGTCCACAATATCACGTGCACGAGACCTCTATGGCATGTTTTTGGATGGAGCTGTCATGTGAACGATGTATATTCAGGGCTTCAGCCTGGATAAACGGACCGGCAGCCGGGAGTGAACTGGAGCATATGGGAGGTAAGTATGAGTCTTCTCTTCTATTTTTACTCATACCCCAATGGACGAACGAGCAGTCATCGGTTCTGGAACACCATTTTAAGCGCTAATTAGTGGAGGGGCATGGAATTCACTGCTCCACTTATCAGCGCATAGTTGGTATTACACACAGATAAACCACTGAGGAATCAGGCCACCCCACCCTGCTCTGGCTGAATTGACTGGTAAGTTTCCCGGTTGTCCAAAAGGTTCAATAATAGTTCATAAAAGGAATGTGTAATCAAATAATCAAAAAATGGACAATTGTTTAACTCCTTTTAAGAACTTACGGTTGTATTTATTTTTTATATCAGTATCATTATTTTTCTTAAAGTCCCAAAATCCTGCAGTTAATAATAATAGTACATGCATAATTTGTGTTGGAAAAAGTGGCAGGCAAATAATTCAGCCCCAATGCCTATTGCAGCATGAGCTGAAACTATGGCCCTCACAACTGGACACAATTGTAGTAAACGGTAAAAGAAATATTAATGTAGCCATACACATTAGACAGAAGTTAATGAAACCAAGTGAAAATTATTATTTGTCCAGTGAAATTTAATAACAAGCAATTGTTGTCATTGACTGATGACCCAGAGCTATCGTCTGAAAAGAAGTTGGCCATGTTTGATATTTTTGTCCAATAGAAGAAAGATATTTTGTTTACAAATAATCAGAAATGAACATTCTCATGAATATTCCCAGAGTTTTCCCAGAAGGATTGTTCATGCTTCACCAAGTATGTTCACTGCTTCAGACTGGATGAACGGACTGGCAACCGGGAGTGAACAGGAACGTCCGGGAGGTAAGTATGAGTCTTTTCTTCTATTTTTACTCATACCCCAATGGACGCCATTGATTGGTCTCTGAACACCTTTTTTAGGAAATTGCTTACATCTCTCACTTCTGTCATGTGGCCCTTACCCAACCCTATCTTCCCCTTCCAAAAGATGCTGTATTTACCAATAAGTCCAGTGGAAGGCAAAGTTGGGGGCTGTAATTTGTACTACTGTCTTCTAGCATTGCCCATTGAATGGCACTACTCTAATTAATGCACCTCTATTGTCTAGTGATAAATATGGCCATACCTGTCTTGGCAATCCTCCATTAGCTAAATACCTCAGAAGCTTCTGTCCTGAAGGTGCCTATACACCTTTAATATTTGTTGGCACAGACAACTGTTTCTCCTGACTCTGGTGGCAGCAAAACAATCATACATAAAAATTCCACATGTGAGATCCATAACACCCCTGACATCAGAGCTACAGGTATTTTGTGCCTGGGTCTGTCCCTGAGCTTGTCACCCATGTATTCATACTACACTTTCACTCCTTCACACCAAACCTCTTTTAACAGGTTCCTCCTCATCATAATCATACTTAAAGGTGTTTTCTCGCTACAAAGATCATATCTGAGATGATAGGGGGGGCAGTACAAATAAGCACTTTTGCAATTGGTTTGCATTATCTAAATCATTTAGTATAGCAGATATGAGCTAATCTGTGTATGTCTAGAGCCATTTCTGCAGCAAGTGGACGGCCATGCCCCGTTTTCTGTGATTGGCTGCCTGATATTTAGTTGTCTGTTGGGACATGCCCCCTATGCTGTGATTGGCTGCCTGCACTCTGTGTTTTCTCCCCTCTGAGCTGTGTAAAATGAAAGTGAAACACCTTTCTGTGCTTGTTGCTGGCTGTTTAATAAAGGCTCTCTGAGCTCCTCTCTATGCTCATCTTCCAGCCTTATGTGAAGGATCTGGGCAATTACTGAGTCTCTAGCTGCTAGATTCACTCTCTCCCCAATATAACACAGCCTGATACACTGCGCTCCCCACCCATATAACACAGCCTTATACACTTCTCACCATCCATATAACACAGCCTTA
Organism: Phyllomedusa bahiana; assembly: GCA_025379985.1. Lineage (NCBI taxonomy): Eukaryota > Metazoa > Chordata > Amphibia > Anura > Hylidae > Phyllomedusa > Phyllomedusa bahiana. Next base: position 44,580 of record JAODAL010004424.1, on the reverse strand, counting down.
TACATTCTGCTCCCCCCCACCCATATAACACAGCCTTACACAGTCTGTTCCCCTCTACTTCCTGCCTGATAACAGAGGGGGGAGCAGTTTACATTCCTCACATTTTTTAATCATTTCAGGATGTATGTATAACTGTTTACACCAATACAGGTGTTCTGGTTATAAGGAGTTTGTGGAGGAAGGTGACAGCGCTGCAGATATGAGAATCATTGCAGGAGGTCTGCAGAGCTGTGACATCCTCTCCCTCCTACTGCTCACACAGAATGAAGATGTTACCAGTCTTCAGTGAGGGAAGACCCGCCTACTGGGAGAAGAGACCCGCCTACCGGGAGAAGAGACCCGCCCATGGATTTGAAGTCTGCGAAAGTGTGTGATGAAAAAAAACCTTTAATCATGTTTTATGTCACAATGTTCTATGTTAATTGTTAATGGAGCCATGTAAGTGGTTTTTATTTGCAAAACAACATGAGGTTTTAATTTTCACCATGTTGGGCTGCATGAGATTTTTTTTATTGTGTTTTGTGAGGCTGAATGGGAAAAATGAATACAATTCTGGCATGGTTTTTGTTTTCTTTTTTGGTGCATTCATGGTTTGGATTAAATAATTTTATAGATTGATACATTAGGGATGTGGAAATACCTATTATGTGTAATCTTTTTTTAGCAAAACAAAGTGTTTTTTATTAGGGAATCAGGGATTTTGTTTTTAGTTTTTAAATTTGCTTAAACATTTTTCTTTTTTTATTATAGTTTCAGTATGGAACTAGGCTATGTGACCACTTTTATAATATATCACAATACACTACTGTAGTGCTATGTATTATAATGTATGTGACAGTCTATTAGATTCTAAGGGGCACCTGTACATGGCAGACCCAGATGCCATCATTTGGCTACCAAAGCAAACATTACAGCCGACTACCACAGCGGATGGTGCAGGCACAGCCAAGTGCTGAACATGCAGGATGCCCGGGAGACTTGACAACTCTTCCGCAGAAATACCCATCCCACACACACACACCGCTCTGTCAGGAGAGACTTGAGAGGGCCCTGTGCCATATTTGTCAACCCATCAGTTTCTGTTGGGAGACTCGCACCAAAGATATGGGGTGTATGTAAACCCACCCCAAAATAGGAGTTCCTAGGTGGATTTGGGGCATTCCTAAATGTATCAGATGCTCTTCAGGGAGCAGGGCTTAAAGGGGTTTTGCCCCAATCTCATCTATTTTCCTTACCAGCCCCCTTGCTCTGCTCCTTGCTTGTAAAAGGGGCTGAATACTCAGTGTTCAATCAGCCTTGGCAGGAGGAAGATCTCTGTGCTCTAGCTAGAACACATGGAAAGAAGTTACAATACAGGAGACATGGCAGCAGGGGAGAGCTGTGAGGACATAGGGGAGAGCAGACATTATACAGGGAAGTGATCGCAGCACACAGGGCAGAGCTGGCAGCAAGGGGTGAGGACATCATGGGAGAATGTGATGGCCGGACAGGGAGGGAGTATGCATGTGCGGCAATGCATGATCCCGAGACCTGCCATCACAGAGAAGATTCAACTGAGCAATCGCGGCCAGGCCAGGGGAAGTGAAAGTACTGGTAGGAACCACTGACAATGAGCTGTACACAACTCAAAGAGAAAGGAGATGGCCATTCTAATATGGTACATATTTTTTAATTACTTATCATTACAAACTTGCTTACACTTGCATTGGGGATGTTCCCACGTCAATTTAATATCGTGGCAAAACCCCTTTAAACAGGTATTGTCGCACACAAAACCTGATTCTTATTGAAAGTATCTGGCAAAAAAGTAAAAATCTTCAATATGTAGTAATTAATGGGGTATTCCAGGACTGATCAATGCTCGTTGGTCCAAATAGGAGATAAGACTCATACCTCCCGGATGCTCCCGTTCACTCCCAGCTGCCGGTGTATTCAACCAGGCAAGCAGTGAAGGTACATCGCTCACGTGTCACCTCTGTGGCCTGTAATTGGCTGCAGCTGTCATGTAAATGAAGACCGTTCAATGTTTCAGTAAAGAGGAATGCATCGGCTGCCGGGAGTGAACGGGAGCGTCGGGAGGTGAGTATGAATTTTATCTTTGATTTTTACTCATGCCCCAATGGACCAGCGAGCATTGTTAGATCCTGAAATACCTCTTTAAATATTTACTGACCAATTACCTGCTCAAAATCTGATGTTTACATCTTATTGCCAATTGATACGACCTGTTGTTCAGTCAGCTTTGTGGTCAGGCATGCTCAGATCTATCTCTAGGAAGGTGAGCTATGAGTCTTTGTAGCAGCAGGGAATGGAAAGGGAAGTAAGTAGGACCTAATGTGAAAGGCTCAGCAGTGAGAGAACACAATATATAAGGTCCACAGAAGAGTGGAGACTTGCTCTTCAGCAGCCAGGGGTATACAGCAAGGAAAAAAGCCTGAAATAGATGTCAGCAAGGTATGATGGGAACTGTAGTCTGCTACCCACATGAGTCACTGCTGAAGCCATGGCTACACTTGCTGCACAGAGGAAGAGAACATAGGGGGAAAATATGTCAATTATACATGCCGCTCTGTGTAATGACCCTGTAGCCCTCTTTCAAGTTTTTGTCTGAATGCCAGAATACTCCTTTAAATCTCATAGAAGTGTGAGAGAAAAGGTTGGCACGTATGCCCAATACACCTGGTCTGTCAAAATTGGTGGGTTTAGCCAACTATTGTCCAATGCACTTAGGGCCTCATGTATGAAAATTGTCTAGGTGTAAGTCTATCCTTGTTGCCCATAGCAACCAATCAGAGCGCCCCTCTCATTTTTTTTCAGAGCACTATATGAAATGAAACGGGAGTGCTGATTGGTTGCTATGGCAACAAAGAAAGTCTTACATCTAGATGGTTTTCATACATGAAGTACTTAACTTGTATGAGGGTCTTTAGGCATCAATGACAAAATCTGTCAGCCTGAAGTCAGGTTGTTTTGCTGACAGAGTATTGCTTGAAGTGCATACAATTTTAGCAGACTCTCAGGCTATGTCTACACAGTGAATGTTAAAATACTGTTGAAAATCCAATGGTATTCGAACATCAACGTACTGCAGTTTTTGACGCGGGTGTGTGCAAAAAAACGCGTGAGGTTTTCAGATTTGCTGCCGGCCCAGTACATTGAGTGTATGGGAATCCGTCGGGAATCTGCCGGAAGATAGAACATGTTCTATCTTCAGCTGGAGGGCGGCTGTTTAGAAATCTCACAGTACAAAATCCATGTGTAGACTACAGCACGGATTTTCTATGCGGTCTATGGGGAACTGGTTACAGTGGGATTTTCGGCGTACTCTAAATACTGAATCAGCTGAAAATCTGATCAGTAACCAGCACTGTGTAGACATGGCCTTAGGGTTTGCTCACATCTGTGCTGCATGTTCCACCAGGAATCACAAAAGAAATAATGCAGCAAACCACTATTTTTCTGTCCAAGCAATGGACACCTCGGTAGAAACAGACCCATTATAATCAATAGTGTCCATTGTCAAACAAATCCTTTTGTGTCCATTTGAACCTCTGCCGCAAATATGAACCAAGCCCTGGCTGTATAAAGTATCTATTCTGTATGGTTTCAGCCTTTGGATGTAAATAACAATGAACTATTTCCCTTCATTGACTGCACATTTTTGGGAAACACACATTTATTTATGAAAACTGTCTAAGAGTATGTTCACACTGCGTGTTGAGTCCATGTGAATATACGCTTTTCGATATGTGTTTGGATCCGTCTGTCGGACTCTAAATGGACCCAAACACGTATCTAATAATGAGCAATGGGATTTACATTGCTTTTAACTCGAAAGACGCATCGGTGTTCACATGAGTGATTGCCGATGCGTGTCTCATTGTGTCTTTCAGATCCGTCTTTCAAATCCGTTCCAAGAATTGACATGTCAATTCCTGGTACGGAATACGCAGCAGACACCCTATTTAAAATGATAGGGTGCGATCCTGCTGCAGCCAAAATGCATCCAAACATGAAGCTGTGTGTTGGATACATGTTGGATCTGTTTAGGATCCGATCACTACAGCGTTTTTGGAAGCGATTTTCGAATCCAACACAGATCCAATATCGGATCCGAACACACCATGTGAACAACCCCTAAGGCTATGTTCACATGGCGTAATTGCGGGGTGTTTGGGAGTTGCGCTGATCGGCGCATACTCCCGTGGCGCGGCGGGAGGGGGGGGGGGCAGCCCGCCGGCCCCATAGACTGTCATTAGTTGCGGCGTGTATTCGCCACAAGTTATTGACATGTCACTTATCTCCCCACGCGTACAATACAATCGTATTGTACGGGCGGGGAGAGGAGACGTAATCTATGAGAACTGTGGTTTGTCGTAATTTCGCCGGGCATCTCGCTCGTATTAGAGTGCAAATACAACGCGAATTGCGTGCCGAAATTACCCCGTGTGAACATACCCTAACAGTAAAAATGTTCTGTTACCCACAGCAACCAATCAGGGCTCAGCTCTCATTATTCCAGAGCAGTATAAGAAATGAAAGCTGGGCTGTGATTGGTTGCTGTTGGAAACAGAAATTGTCTTACTTTTAGACAGCCCAGTGGGCTTCATTTATTACAACTAAGGGCCAGTATGAAAACTGTCTAGGTCTAAAATTCACTTTGTTGCCCATGGCAACCAGTCAGTGCGCCCCTCTCATTTTATGAAATGCTCTGGAAGTGCTCTGGAAAAATGAAAGGGGCACTCTGATTGGTTGTAATGAGCTGTGATTGGTTGCTTTGGGCAACAAAGTGAGTTTTAGACCTAGACAGTTTTCATACTGGCCCTAAGTGTAAAACTGTTTTTGTGGCTCAGCACAGCACAGCTTTCAGTTTCAAGAGCCAATGTAAGCCATTGAAGCAAGAAAAAGCTTTTGCTTGTTAGAAGTTGCTGGAAGGTGCTCTGTTGTGACCGTACAGCAAAACCTTGAGAATAAATGTAGTAAATGTGCTCTGCATAGAAACTACATTGCACGTTGTTTGAAGCAATTTGAAACCCTTGGGTGTTTATGTCATGGGAAAAGTCCAGGCCACCCAAAGACCATGGAGGATACAGTGAACAGGATTCGAGCTGTGCATGAGCATACTGTAGTCCTGGAAAGTTGCCCAGACTGACTAGTATGGAACAACAGGTGCCACAAACCACTTTGGCGTATATTATGAAAACGTCTATGTTTTAAACCATACAGATGACATCTGCTTCACAAGATGCAGCCACACATAGTTACATAGTACGGTTTAAAAAAGACACATGTCCATCAAGTTCTACCAAGGAAATGTGCGTGAAGGGAGGGACATATGGAGTTTTTTAAGCTTAGTTTCCTCTACAGATGAAAGCTTTGAAACCCATAAGGCAAGAACTAAGAAAGATTTCATTTATGACCCCAGAGTTGCCATCAGACTGGATCCAGATATTTTATACAGCTACATACGTATCAATATTTTTTAGTTTCAGGTAGCTATCCAAACCTTTCTTGAAACCCTCACTTGTTCCTGCTGTGTCCAGCTCCTCAGGCAGCTATTCCATAATTTCACAGTCCTCATAGTGAAGAAGGCTTTTCTCCTCTGGAGATTGAATCCTTTCTTCAACAGACAAAGGGAATGTCCTCTTGTCTTTTGAGGAAGTTTTACATTAAATAACTTTTCCCCATACTTTTTGTAGGGACCATTTATATACTTATATAAATTAATTATGTCTCCCTGAAGCCATCTTTTCTCAAGACTAAATAACTTTATTTCCTTTAGGCCGTGTTCACACGGCTTATTCCCGACGGATTTGTGAGCCGTATTGAGCTCACAAATCCGCCGTGAATTAGGGACGGGACGGGGGCGGGGCCGGAGTGCGGTGGGGGCGCCGCTCCCGACCCCATAGACAATGCATTGTTTACGGCGCGTCCGTGCCGTAAATAATGTGCATGTCACTTTCTCCCCCCGCGGCGGATTTGCCGAGCGGGGAGGAGCGACGGAATCCACTGTTCTCTATGAGAGCAGTGGATTACCGTAATGACAGGGACGGATTGGTGCCGTACTGAAGCGCAAATCCGGCGCGGAGTACGGCGCCAATCCGTGCCCAAATAAGCCTTGTGAATGAGGCCTTAACCTCTCCTCCTTACTAGTTTGGTTGCTCGTCTTTGAACTCTCTTTAGCTCCATTACATCCTTTCTATAAACTAGTGGCCAAAACTGAACAGCATATTTCAAGTGAGGCTGAACCAATGCTTTATACAGTGGTAATATTACATCCCTGTCCTGCAAGTCCATGCCTCTTTTACTACAATATCCTCTTTGCACGACAAACTGAAACGCTTTGACTTTTAGGGCCGATTGGAAGAGGATGGATTCATTGACAGGCTGGTGTTCAGCAGTGCGGCTTTCACCTCAGTGGGAATGTCAGTTGCCACAATGTTAGAATTTGGGGCTCAGAAAAAACATGTGCCTCTTATTTAGCACACGATGGACTCACCCAAAGCAAATGTGTTCTGTACAACGAGCAAACAAAATTTTCAGACCTTTTTTTGTTTTGGTGCGGATACTATCACTGTTTGCTCCTACCTGGACATGGAATGGAATGACTTATGTCACGAATAGAGGAAGATTTGCCGCAGTCCATGAGCCGGATGGTGCACCTCCATGTTTTCAATCTTCACTGATACTGGAATGGAACTCTACTGGATCGCTGAATCAGCCGTACCGGAAACATCTATTCACCAATGCCGTGCACCCTGCGACTACTTTCTGAGAGGCTATATACAGGACTTAGGGGGACATGTAGGTACCTGGTGCTTGCCAGTTCTACCTCTGATTTTACTAGTGTATGATCTGACAGTATGTATGAAAGTGTCTCACAGCACCTTATAAATGTGTCTACGGCAAAACTAGTCACTGCCATGCGACTTTGAAACTGGTATGGATTTACATGACAGCTGCGTGCCAAACTTTGGCACATTTTTGGCACATTGTACTAATCTAGCGCAACACGCCCCCCCCCCCATCTTTGGTGCATTCAAACGTGCTGTAACTGGCGCAACTTGAAGATCTATAGAACAGGGCTACAACAGTTTGGCTTAAAGCACGCCATGAAAATGGCGCAGCCCCGTTCATACATGTCACTCTTAGTATATCTGCCTCCTTCCCTCCACCAGCCACAGGATCTGAACGGCCTTAGACAATGCATCTCTGAAACAGTGCAGTCCATATCCAAGAATATGCTGGCATGTGTCTGGACAGAAATGGACTACCGCCTACACATCTGCAGTGTTGCCAGTAGAAATCACTTTGAACATTTGGAGTGTGTAGAAAAAAATTTGGATAGTATATCTTTTCATGTAAATTTGTGTAATGTCCTCAGTTATTAATACTACAGCTATAATTTTGCATCATCCTTTTTAATTTATCCTGTTTTGGTAAATAAACAATAATTTTATCTCATCTATACTTCTTCACTTTTATAAAGAAAACAATGTGTGTGAATAGAACTTTAGTTTACACCATCATATATGGTTTGTGATAATTTAGTTCTCTCTCACTGCTATAAATGACACAAGCTCACAGACACATGGATACAGACACAAATATACTTATAGACGTAGATCCATACACACACATATACACATGCTGACATAGATACAAACTCACAGATAGACACATACACATGCTGACATAGATACAAACACAAACATAGACACACACAATCATAAATACAAACACACACAAAGACACACACAGACAGATAAAGACACGCACACAGACGTAGATCCAAACGCATACATGGACACAAACTGCACAACCATAAGATACAAACACACAACTTAGCACAATATACAGAGGTCACACACATACAGATGACGAATAGACACAACAATACACAAACACACAGAGACTGGTATTACAAACACACTCATAGACATGCACACAGACATAGATACAAACAGACACACACATAGACAGATAAAGAGACACACAAATACACACAGACAGAGACAAACACATACATAGACACATATACACACACAGGCATAGATACAAACACAAACACACACATAGACTTAGATACAGAGACACACATACATAGACAAACACACTCAAAGACACACACACAGACATAGATACAAACACACACACATACATATACAAATAAAGAGACACACACACACACACAAACACAGACACATATACACACACACAGGCACAGATACAAACACATAAAACACACATATGTCGTATATTCTGAGGCTGTCATATGGTAAACCTCTAGGGGAACTCCCTGTGCATTTCCCCACTTGCAATCCAAATCAACACAAGAGGTTTTTGATATATTTCATATATTATTTACTTATTTTGAATTGGTGCATAATCACAGTCCTTAATAACGACAGACACCTATGGCAGTGAAAAATAAACTTAGTACATAAGACAGCACTTATCTTGATGCAATACAGCAATGCAGCACCTATGTTAGGTGTATGTCCATGTGAAGCCGGATAGAGAGAGGAGCGCAATCCTCTTACTGCCTGTTGGCAGGGCGACGTTTCGGAAATACCACTTTTCCTTTTTCAAGCATGCGCTCTAGGAACACAAGTCTCCTTCTTATAGCACCACCCTCATCATAGGTGTGTAAAGCTTAATTAAACTGACTTATGTTAACAGACAAAACATACAATATACGACAATATAACAGACAAATACAATATTTTACAAAAAACAACGCAAGTTAAAAGATTCATTAAGACCTCTCGGTGCGAGTGTGTCTAACTTTGAGATCCAGTATGCTCTCCGTTGTAATAATCTCGTTCTATTCTGGTTAGCATCTTGTGCATACACTTGCTCTAAAACGCACCACCTTAGGTCACAAACCATATGATGGTAATCATTGAAATGTTTCGCTACTGTAGTTTCTCCAAATTTTGTATGTTTTTCTCCTTCTTTGTTACATTTAAAGTTACGTATTGCGGACTTATGCTCATTAATCCTCAGTTTGAAATATATCAAAAAACCTCTTGTGTTGATTTGGATTACAGATACAAACACACACATAGACACACACAGCAGACATACTGTCTACTTTCCTCCTGTCTTGTGTTGGTTCATTACTTGTGCTGGCATATGTTGGTATATGTTGCCAGTAGTGATCCTTAGTTAAGTAATGGTAATTCACAGTCTATGAACACATTATGAATTCATATTGTTGATGCTAACATTTATATGCAGTATTACACAGATTAACATAATATAAATTATCCATCATGTCACTCACAGGACACAGTAATCATCAGAGCCATCCAAATGTTTGTCTGCTTGTTTGTAATTGCAGAGGGCCATGCCAAAGTCTTTTTGTTCCTACATTGCTAGTGATAGTGTGGTCCTAGGCGGATAATCCTATACAGTAGGAGGTCTGAGGTGAGAAGGTGAATATTTGATCCCTATCATTTGATCTGCTCCTAATTAGGCCTTCAAAGGCAAGGGAAAATAAACTGTCTTTATTTTGGGCTAGGGAGGAGGTTGGATTGTGAGGGAGATTGGAGATATGGAAATCCTAGCTACCTGTAGAGAGATGCAGGGTGAAAGGGTGAACATGGGCAGTCTAATATTGGAGACATCCCCTCTTTTTAACTTTTTGCTCCAGGCAACAATTAGACTCATCAAAGTAAATAACAGGCATCAGATCAAGAAATTAGAGTTGTTTGCTGGGTGTCTAAAGGTATCCATATACATTAGATAATTATATGTATGGGACAGTCCTGTTTTTCAACATGCCCCATGCTTTGTTCCATCAGGATATAGGTGGTGACAGAGGTGTCTGAAAGTGTCTCATCCTCTTTTCCCTCACTGATCAGTCCATGCATGTGTATGGGTGAGGCGGAGAACATAGCTTTTGGCTAAACAATTATTTGGATGACAGTGATCTTATCTGTATGGTTAGTTTGCAGTTCTGCTACTGTTCTATTACCAAAAACATGCTGGAGCACATTAATCATATATTATAAACCCAAAGAACGGTGCCATGTGTGGAATATCAATCTTATCTGCAACATTTCGTGTTTTGCAACAGGTTGCCTTGTAAAGTCTTGTTCTTATGGTAAATATAATAAACGTGTAGTGAATACTTATCCTTACTTTATACTCAGGATTTCATGGTAGTCAGTATAGCAGCTAGAAAGAAAGATGGGAGAGTTTACAGAGTGGGATACCGATAAGCAAGGAGTTACAGTAGTCAAGACGAGAAAGTATAAGAGCAACAATGAGAGTTTGAGTTGTTTCCACAGTAAGAAAAGGATGGAGATGTTCCTGAGGTGCAGGTGACAGGAGCGGGCAAGGGATTGGATATAGGGGGTGAAAGACAGATCAGAATCTTGTATAACCCCAAGACATCGGGCCTGCTGCCTAGGAGTTATGGTGGTGCCACACACTGAAACAGAAATAGCTGGGTGGGGTTAGTTAGTAGATGGCGGAATGACAAGACGTTCAGTTTTAGAGATGTTTTGTTTAAGATAGAGAGAGGACATGATGTCAGAGACAACGGACAGACAATCACTGTTTTTTTTTAGCAGGGCGGTTTGATGTCATGAGAAGAGCTGTATAGTTCAGTGTCATCAGTGTAGAGATGGTACTGGAAACCAAATCTGCTGATGGCTTGTCCAATGGAGACTGTGTAGATTGAAAAGAGGAGAGGACCAAGAACTGATCCCTGAGGAACCCCAACAGCAAGAAGAAGAGGAGAGGAGGTAGAACCTTCAAATGAGACACTGACGGAGTGGTCAGAGAGGTAGGATGAGAACCAAGAGAGTGTGGTGTCCTGGAGGCCAATGGCGCTGAGCATGCGGAGGAGAAGGTGGTAATTAACTGTATCGAACACTACAGAGAGATCCAGAAGAAGCAACAATGAGTAGTTGCCCTGAGATTTAGCTGTCAGGAGATCATTTGAAAGTTTAGCGAGAGCAGTTTCTGTGGAGTATAAGTTGCGGAAACCTGATTGCAGAGGGTCAAGAAGAGAGTTAGCAGAGAGGTATGGGATTGGGTGGGAGCAGACCAAGCGTTCTGGGAGTTTAGAGATGAAGAGCAGGTTAGAAACTGGTTGGCAGTTAGCTGCACAGGACGGGTCCAGAGAGGGCTCTTGTAGTAAAGGGGTTATAATGCCATGTTTAAATGAGTATGGAAAGATCCCAGTGGAGAGAGAGAGGTTATAGATTGCAGTTAAGTGAGAGAGGACAGCTGGAGAACTAGACTGGACAAGGTGGGAGGGAATGGCGTCACTAAAACAGGTAGTGGGGTGAGCAGACATGAGAAGCCTGGATATTTTTCCTTCTGTTGGGTCAAGTCCTGAGAGCAGACTAGAGTGAGAGGGGACAGGATGGGTGTTACTTGTGGATTGAGATGCAATGTTTTGCGGGATACTGTCGATTTTCTCATTGAAGTAAATGGCCAGGTCTTCAGCACAGAGGCCAGTGACCGGGACCTGAGCTTTTGGTCTCAAGAGGGAATGGAAAGTGTCAAACAGTTATTTTTGTGTGATGTTGAGATGAGAGAGGTGAAATCTTGTTTGGCGCGGTGAAGGACAGTGTGGTAAGGCCCAACAATGAATTTGTAATGGGTAAAGTCTGCAGATAGCTTTAAATTTCTCCACAGACATTCAGCACACCTGGTAAATCGCTGAAGAAAGCAAATCTGAGGTGTGTGCTAAGGCTCCCGGCGTCTGCCTATATAGGTGTGGTGCCAATATGTCCAAGATGGTTAAGAGAATTTCATTATATTGTTTAATAGCCAGGACAGAAAATGGAGGAGATTGGGGACAGTGAGGACTATAGGTTGTCTATGAGTTCCTTAATATTTATGGTGCGGGGATTTCCGAATGTGTGATGGGCAGGTGTGTCCAGAGAAGGCTGAGAATTGTTGATAGCGAAGAAGATAAGGTTATGACCAGAGAGAGCATAAGGAGAATTAGTAAGGTTAGAAATCGAGCAGAGATGACAGAAGACCAGATCAAGAGAGTTCCCATACCTGTGTGTGGGAGAAGCTGTAAATTGCAAAAGGCCTAGGGAAAATCTTAGTAAAAGAAACTGAGAAGCGGAAGGAGATATGGGGTCGTCAATGGGGATGTTGAAATCATCCATGATGAGTGTGGGTATTTCAGTAGAAAGGAAGTAGGGGAACCATGCATTAAAATGATCAAGAAACTGATGAGGTGAGCCAGGGGTTCTGCATACAACAGCCACTCTTGGCTGAAAGAGTCTAAGGGCGTGGACCTCAAAGGAGGGAAAGTGCCAGAGGAATGACTTAGTACTTACAGAGTGGAGAAAGAAGTACGCCGACTCCTCCACCCTGCTTGTTCTCAGATCTGGGGGTATGGGTGTAGTGTAGGCCACCATAATTGAGAGGAGAGGGGAAGCAGTATCAGATTGTTGGAGCCATGTTTCTGTGAGAACCAGCAGGTTGATGGAGTTAGGGAGGAACAGATCATGAACAGCAGTGAGTTTGTTATAGACAGATTCGGAGTTCCAAAGTGCACATTTAAAAGGGACAGGAAAAGACGTACACTGAAAAGTATATTCAGGGTTTTGGTGGGAGGTAGAAGAAGATGTGGGATTAACAGTAAAGGAGGAGGGGCCGGGGTTAGAAGAGATATCCACTGCAGCAAGAAGCAGGAGAACAAAAAGTGACAGCAGGTGGTTCAGTGACGCACATGAGAGAGGTTTGTGTTGCACCATGAAAGCGGGTGGTGACAGAATTTAGCAAAGTATTCAAGCTGGATTCCTAGTTGAAATCCTCATGTAATCTGATTTATCTGAATAGTCAGTCCATGCTGTAGAGCAGATTTTCTACACCACAGATTTCAGATTGATTGTGCAGAAAAAAGTTAGCCCCATTGAACTGGCGGGTTTCACCTGGGATTCATGCGGAAGATTACAAATAGTATTTTTCTGATAGGAGTAGTCTGATGTGTGAACATACTCTTACAGTAGACTAAATACTCATTTTCTCTAGTAGTTTTTGCTCCAGCATTTAATGAGGACTTACTAGATAGATCAAGGGACATTTCACATTGCATGGGGGCAAAGTCAAAAGTTTTGGACACTTGCTATTCCTTCCCCATTCACATGGTATATATTGTCCAACACAGCAAGAGCATTGCATTATATGTATGTGGCCCATTATTCTAAGGCAGCCTTTACAAGTTGCGCTTACAATGGGATGAAAAAATAATTAATAAACCTTGATTTATTTCTCACTTTTAAATCTTACAGCCACAAACTTACATGTATTTTAATGATATTTTATGTGATAGAGCAACACACAGTACCAAGTATTGTGAAGTGTAAAGAAAATTATACATGCTTTTCCTCATTTTTGCAAATTAAAAAACTGAAAAGTGATAGGCTTTTGGTCTGGACTTTGATTGGGCTATTTTAACACATGCATATGCTTTAATTTAAACCCTTCCACTGTAACTTTAGCTGTATGTTTAGTGTCGTTGTCCTGCTGGAAAGTGAACCTGTGCTTCAGTCTCAATTCTTTTGCGGCCTCTAAGGCCTATAACAGAATCCGATGGTATTTTACTTTTGCCATGTAGACGTAGCCTAACAGGTTTTCCTATATTACGCTCCATCCATCTTCCCATCAACTCTGAGCAGCTTCCCATCTCTGCTTAAAGCAAAGCCTCCCCACAGCATGATGCTACCACCACCGTGTTTCACATTGGGGATGGTGTGTTCAGGGTGGTGTGCAGTGTTGGCTTTCCTGCAAACGTAGAAGGACATATATAAAAAACTGTCTAAGTCTAAGACTTTCTTTGTTGCCCATAGCAACCAATTAGAGCTCCCATTTCATTTTTTCAGAGCACTATATGAAATGCAAGGGGAGCTCTGATTGGTTGTTATGGGCAGGGCCGTTCCTAGGGGCGGGCGGGGCGTGCGATCGCCCGGGGCGTCAAGGCTCCTGTAACCCGAGGGGGGTGCCGCCTGCTTCACCCGCCCGGAGGATCGCCCCTGACTCTGCGCGGCTGTTTTATAACAGTCACACAGAGCCAGCATCTGCTCCTGCAGGGAGGAGGCGGGACGGATCGTTCCCGTCCTGCCTCCTCCCCTGTATGTATCAGCGCTCACTGAGCGCCAATACATACTCAGCGTCACAGGGGGCGCACAGCTTTCACCGCACCCCCTGCGACGCTCGATCTCCTCGGCTGGCAGCTCTGCCGCCGAGGAGATCCCTGAGAGCTGCGTGCAGCGTAAGCAGCGTGGTGACGTCATGCTGCTTACACCGCTCAGCAGCTCCTGGAGCTGGACGCGCGGACTGTGGTCAGGTGAGTAATTTTTTGTTATTTTATAATTAGCTACAGGGGATCTACTGGCTACAAGGGGGCATCACTGGCTACAATGGGGTCATCACTGGCTACAAGGGGGGCATCACTGGCTACAATGGGGGCATCACTGGCTACAGGGGGGCATCACTGGCTACAGCGGGGCATCACTGGCTACAGGGGGCATCACTGGCTACAATGGGTGCATCACTGGCTACAGGGGGCATCACTGGCTACAATGGGGGCATCACTGGCTACAATGGGGGCATGTACTGGCTACAGGGGGCATCACTGGCTACAATGGGGGCATCACTGGCTACAATGGGGGCATCACTGGCTACAATGGGGGCATAACTGGCTACAGAGGGGCATCACTGGCTACAATGGGGGCATCACTGGCTACAGGGGGCATCACTGGCTACAGGGGGCAGCACTGGCTACTAGGGGGGATCAGCTCAGGGGGGCATCACTGGCTACAGGGGCAATCATGGCTACAGGGGGGCATCAATGGTACAGGGGTATCACCTGGCTACAGGGGCATCACCTGACTACAGGGGGGCATCACCTGGCTACAGAGGCATCACTGGCTACGGGGGCATCATTGGCTACAGGGGGCTACTACGTGGCTTACAGGGGGCTACTACGTGGGTACAGGGGGCATAATTTCATGGCTACCATATGAGGTGCTATAGAGTGGGCATTTGTATAGAGATAGGAATTGGTAGAGAAGTGCTGATAAATTGAGGAGTCTAAGATGTTTGTTTTGTAAATTTTACAGTGGAAGAGTCGGAGTAGTTTGTCATGGCGTCTGGGACAGATGGAAAAGAAGAAGAGAAAAAGAACAACTCTTCAGAGACGTCACCTGTGAGTCACTAAATATAACTTTACTGTAATCATTTATATGTCTGCAGAGCCTGTGTACAGCGGGTATCCATCACTGTATGGTCACTGTATGCCAGGAATATTGGTTGTAGTATAATGGTTTATACTCAGTAATGGTCAGTTTGTATTATCCGGTCACTATACGGTGGTAATATGTGGTCATGGTGTGGTTTTATTATTCGGTCACTATGTGCTGGTGATATGTGGTCTTAGTGGTCTTGGGATTCTGGTTATGTGTAGCGGTGTTATTTGGTAACTGTATGACTATTATTTGGTAGTTTTATATGTAGCTGATTGTGGTAAAGCTTTTTGTATATTTTGGTTTATGGTGATGCAATGTGGCGCCATATGTTACGGGGGGGTGGGCGGAGGGGAGGGGCGACATTTCTTCACCTCGCCCTGAGTGAAATTTAGCCTAGGAACTGCCCTGGTTATGGGCAACATAAACAGTCTTAGACCTCAACAGTTTTCATACATGTCCTCCTTAGTGTTTGGTGTTTAGTCCAAAAAGTAAAATTTTGGTCTCCTCTGATCAGAGCACCTTCTTCCACATGTTTGCTGTGTCCTCTACATAGCAAACTGCCTATGGGACTTCTTATGACTTGCTTTTATAAAGGGCTTTCTTCCTGCCCCTCTTCCATAAAGGCAGGAGTACACAACTAATATGCTCGGCTGCTTTGATTACTTTATGTTGTATTTTGTACTGAATGGGCAACCAGTGCAGTGACTGACACAGGGTAGAGGCATCAGTGTAACGGCTGGAGAGATAGATGAGCCTAGCTGCTGCATTCAGGATGGATTGAAGGGGGGAGAGTTTACAGAGAGAGAGACCGGTAAGAATAAATGAGAATAAATTACATACAGATATTCTCAATTTACTAATTAGGTGAAGTTTGTCACACTGAATTGTGTTTAGGGGTATCAGAGTACAGAGGGATGAATGCATATGTGCACCATGCTTTTCAGTTTTTTAATTTGCAAAATAATTGAAAAACGTATCATCTTCTTTACACTTCACAAATACTTGCTACTTGGATTTGCTTTATCACATAAAATAAGTTTGTGGCTGTAATGTTTAAAAATGAGGAACAATTCAAGGGGTATAAATACTTTTGCAACCCATTGTATTCGACCCCTTTGTCACTTTTGGCAAGCTACCATTCTGGGATACTTTGAAGTATTTGTACAGGACTAAGCAGATTGTCACTGTAATATGCTCATGTCTGAATGATGTTTATTCCATTAATCCCATTATACAGTGCACATTTATTTAGCAGTTAAATAGGCCCGGCTTTTCTATCTTTCACATGGTTGGCGATTCCCATTTATTTTGTGAACATAGGCAGTTATACTTCATTCTGCTCTGCCGGTCAATCACCCAACTATAATTTGTTAAAGTGTGTCCCGTCTTAAAGGTCTTTTGTACAGACATGCATTAA
This sequence comes from Phyllomedusa bahiana, assembly GCA_025379985.1. Classification (NCBI taxonomy): domain Eukaryota; kingdom Metazoa; phylum Chordata; class Amphibia; order Anura; family Hylidae; genus Phyllomedusa; species Phyllomedusa bahiana. The sequence goes on along the minus strand of JAODAL010004424.1, from coordinate 27,933 downwards.
AAGAATCAGATTAGAGATTGACAGCCAAAATCTGTCAGGTCTTTTTTTTTTCTTTTCAGCATTTTATGCCTATGTGTGTTTCTGTGGTAGGAGGCGGCCATTGTTATACATTTTAGGATACTTGTGTTTTCAAAGATGTGTATCTTCATCATCATCATCATTATTATTATTATTTATAAAGCGCCATTGATTCCATGGCGCTGTACATTCGAGGGGGGTTACATACATAACATGTCAAATGAGTACAATGATAACGATGAATGACTTACAACTGGCACAACAGAGGGAGAGAGGACCCTGCCCGCGAAGGCTTACAATCTACAAGGAGGAGAAGAGAGACAGGAGGTGGGAGGCAGACATGTTTGTTGGATAGCACAGTGGCAGCAGGGTTATTGTATGTTATAGGCAATCCTGAAGAGATGGGTTTTCAGGTTGCTTTTGAACCTGGTGAAGCTGGAGGAGAGTCTGATGTGTTGGTGCAGTGAGTTCCAGAGAATGGGGGAAGCACGAGAGAAATCTTGGAGATGGTTATGTGAAGAGCTGACAAGAGGAGAGCAGAGAAGAAGGTCCTGTGAGGAGCGGAGATTGCGTGAAGGGAGATATCTGGAGATTAAAGGAGAGATATATGGAGGGGAGAGGTTATGGAGAAGTTTGTAGGTCATGGTTAGTAACTTGATCTTCATGTGCTTTTACCTCTCCTGCTTTAGATCAGGGGTCTCAAACAAGTGGCCTGTGGGTCATATGTGGCCCCTGAGGTAGCAATCTTTGGGTGCCTGCGGGACATTGGAGCTATTAAGACATCTACAGTTCAGCAGAGAACAGGCCAGAGGAGGAGCACGCCAGTTCCACTCATTTAATCCCTTAGATGCTGCTATCAATAGTGACCACAGCATGTAAGGGACATGACAAAGGGAGGGAACTCAAGCGTGACATGTATGAACGGGGCTGAGCCTCAAAAAGATGTAGTAGACAAGTTCTATAGATGTATGAATGGGTGCACTCAAAACTTTGGTGCGATAAGTGCCTCGGTACCACGCCAAAAACACTTTTTAATGCGCCAGTGTTTTGGGGTGTTCTGGGGGCGGCGCACCACATTAGTAGAAGTAAACACATTTATGATTCTTTTACGTCAAAACTTTGGCACAGAACAGTTAGAACAGCCAGACCAGGGTAAAGGTGGTGCCTGAGCCAGACTTGTTGTATTGGCACTAGACTGCGCCTGTATGTATGATCTGCAGAAGAACAGCCAGACCAGGGTAAAGGTGGTGCCTGAGCCAGACTTGTGGTATTGGCACTAGACTGCGCCTGTATGTATGACCTGCAGAAGAACAGCCAGACCAGGGTAAAGGTGGTGCCTGAGCCAGACTTGTTGTATTGGCACTAGACTGCGCCTGTATGTATGACCTGCAGAAGAACAGCCAGACCAGGGTAAAGGTGGTGCCTGAGCCTGACTTGTTGTATTGGCTCTACACTGTCCTGTATGTATGAACTGCAGAAGAACAGCCAGACCAGGTTAAAGGTGGTGCCTGAGCCTGACTTGTCATATTGGCACTAGACTGCGCCTGTATGTATGACCTGCAGAAGAACAGCCAGACCAGGGTAAAGGTGGTGCCTGAGCCTGACTTGTCATATTGGCACTAGACTGTGCCTGTATGTATGACATGCAGAAGAACAGACCAGGGTAAAGGTGGTGCCTGAGCCAGACTTGTGGTATTGGCTCTACACTGCCCTGTATGTATGAACTGCAGAAGAACAGCCAGACCAGGGTAAATGTGGTGCATGAGCCAGACTTGTTGTATTGACACTAGACTGCGCCTGTATGTATGAACTGCAGAAGAACAGCCAGACCAGGGTAAAGGTGGTGCCTGAGCCTGAGTTGTTGTATTGGCACTAGACTGCGCCTGTATGTATGAACTGCAGAATAACAGCCAGACGAGGGTAAAGGTGGTGCCTGAGCCAGACTTGTGGTATTGGCACTACACTGACCTGTATGTATGACCTGCAGAAGAACAGCCAGACCAGGGTAAAGGTGGTGCCTGAGCCAGACTTGTTGTATTGGCACTACACTGCCCTGTATGTATGAACTGCAGAAGAACAGCCAGACCAGGGTAAAGGTGGTGCCTGAGTCCAGACTTGTCGTATTGGCACTAACTGCGCCTGTATGTAGACCATGCAGAAGACACAGACCAGGTAAAGGTGGTGCCTGAGCCAGACTTGTGGTATTGGCTCTACACTGCCCTGTATGTATGAACTGCAGAAGAACAGCCAGACCAGGGTAAAGGTGGTGCCTGAGCCTGACTTGGTATTGGCACTACAATGTGCCAGTATGTATGACCTGCAGAAGAACAGCTTCATACATTCTGGCGCAGTCTATACTACCTTAAAGCTATGTAGAACTGGTCTATCAGTGCCAGGATTCAGACATGTCACCCCAAGTTGTCGCTCAGTCCAGTTCCATATTGGGAGAAGTAAAAAAAAAATGTAAAAAAGTAAAATAATGCTCCAAAACATAAAATAATGTATCAAATTTAAAAGGAATGCATCAACTATTTTTTTCTATATGTGACCCACTTAACGATCGAATTTAAGAACCTTGCCTTGTGCATAGTTTATTTTAATAAAATGGATTTACAGCAGGGATGAACAACAAGCAGCCCCAAGTGCCCTTCTATGCGTCCCCCAGACATTAGAATACAAACATGCTTTGTCTTTGTTCTCATACTTCAGAAAGTATTATGCATCTTTTAACAGCTATATTCAACTGATAGTACTTTTATGGTGGGCAGTGCTTGTCTTGCACTCTGTAGCTGGTATTGTTATGGGAGGCACTGTATGGCTCATGCTGTTATGGTGGGCATTGTATGGCTGGCACTGTTATGGTGGGCAATGTATGGCTGGCACTGTATGGCTGGTATTGTTATGGTAGGCACTGTATGACTGGTACTTTTATGGCAAGCAATGTATGGCTGGCACTGTCATGGTGTAAACTGTATGACTGGCATTTTTATGGTGGGCACTGTGTGGCTGGCACTGTATGGGGATGCTATACAGCTTGCACAATAGGGCTGTATGTGCTATTTTAAGCATCTTAAGTGATACAAAAACAGCTTTTACTGCATTGTCTATCACTGAATTTCTTCCTCACATTAGTATTTATTTCTAAAAAAAATCATAGAAGAGTGAAGAAATCAGGCGATACCTTTTAGAGGCTAACTGAGTATATTTGATAGTGAGCTTTCGAGAGAACTAGCTCACTCTTCACATGTCGTTAACATCATTCTGAAGAAGGAGCTATTCTTCGAAGCTCACATCAATTACTAGTTAGCTCGTAAAAGTATCGCCGATTTTTCACTCTTCACTATTTCATGGCTATCAAGGTACAACATCATCTACTAAAAAAAATCATGGATACCAATTAGATAGATATAAATAGACACGTATGCCACTTGTCGAATACCTTTAGTTCTTTTCATTAAGTTTCATAGCCCAACATCTCAGGGCATAAATAGACAAATGTAGCCAATGTAATGCATAAAACCTGGACAAGTTTGTGGCAGTTGCTGCAATCTTTACATATATATTTCAGACTCACTTATCTTTAGAAGTACTCCATAGCCAATGTAAGAATGCGGAGCTTAGTTTCTGCAATCCTACAGACCGCATGCGCAACCGTGAGTTTGGAGGTAACTCCTCCTTCCCCAGACAGCGTCTCATGGCAGAGTCCTCTCGCTGGAGATGGCAGGTTTTATCCATTACATTGGCTACATTTGTCTATTTATGCCCATGAGATGTTGTGGGCTATGGAAACTTAATGAAAAAGTAACATAAAAGGTATTCATATTAGTGGACTGACGTGTCTATTTATTGTTAGTGTATTGAAGGAGAGAAGGAGAAGATCCCCATTCAGTCCTCTTCTGTGAACGGTTATATTGTGTTAATGGTCTTGGTCCTATTTCTATTTAAGAAAATATCCACTAGATATACCATAGATATGCCTGATAGGTTTGAGGCTCCAGTGAAGAGCAGATAATTTGGAGAATAGAACATATATGTGTGCTGTTCTCTCTAGTTATAGTTATGAAACAGTCACTTCTGTAACACCTAAGAACTACAAGGAAAATAGGAGCCTCATATAATTTTTTCGTACCAAGTATTGAGTAGGGAACCCTCCATTCTAAAGTGGAACCAATACTTCTCAGCGATTTAGGATATTTACAATTGAAGTGCCATGTGCCTAGGTCTTAGATAGGGAATATCCCTCTAAGATTTACTGCGCCCCCTCAGAGAGGGGCACTGTGACAATGTGGCCCTGGGGCCAGAAAATGTTGTGCACTCCTGATCCACTCTATGGATGTATGTTTGCCAAATCTACAGGGTAAATGTATATATTGTACATGTATGAATTATACCTCTGGAGAAATTCTGTTTGTCCTCCAGCAAAATCCTCCAAATCTCTTGTTGTGGATACCCACAGAGTTTCTAGAGAAAAAGCATTTATGTCAATTCATTTTTGCCTAGGAAACAAAAGCAATTGTTAGTGCAATACACTTTGGGTTACCTAACTAATTAAAGGTTCAAAGTTTCTTATCAGATACATTTGCATAACCAGCTAATGATAGCCTCCTAATTGAACAAACAAAACAATATTTACATGCGATCCTAAAAAATGGCATCAAACTGGTGTATACTGTCATCACGCATCTTTCTATAGAAATAGGTAATCAGTGCAGAATTTTAGAATGAAAACTAATAATATTCATACATATTTTTAGGTAGTTTACATCTCATATGTGGAGGAAAGAAAAGATCATGTGGGTAGAAATTTTTCAACGCTTATTTAAATATTGTAATTTCCCATGTGGCATTGCATGGCCTGTAAGTTTCCATACACCTTTGTAATACTCTCCTAAAGGAGAAACTAGGCTAAATCTATTGAGGAACATTTTTGTTTGGTCATGCTGTATGCACCACGTGGCCGCCTCTGTACCTCCTGGCTACTAGGGGAGGCCCGGCAGCATCCTGCTGGTATTTAGCATGTGTAGGTCCATCTTGGTGTGGCTTTTCTTAGCCAATCCTCTTCCACCTGGTGCTTTATCAAGCAGTTTCTCCTATACTTCTAGGCCTGATTCTTGATTAGCATGTCTGCTGTGCATGGGTCTTGTTTAGTCTGTCTGTGTCCTCGTTTATGGTCTGTCCTGTGTTTCTGGTCTATGTTCCTGTGATGTTTGTCTTGGCTCTTATCTGTCTGGTCTGTGTTCTGTTGGGTCCTTGTATGTCTGGTTCCTGATGTTTGTTCTTAGCTCTAGTCCTGTCTTGCTACTAGCCTGTGTTCTTGCTAAAGTCCTAGTCCGAGTCCTGAGCCCGGTCCCTTGTTCTGTGTCTAGTCTTTGTTCCTGTTTGTGTCCCTGTTCTATGTGTTCAGTACCTTGTTTGTCCGGTGTTCTTAATTCGTATGTTTTGTACCTTGGCCCGGTAGGCCTTCCCATCTGTTTTGCCCTGTGTCTCCTTGTTAGGGTATGTTCACATGGCGTACTAGGGCGTGTATGGTACGCGCCGCAATACGCCGGGTGTTTTGGAAGCACACACTGATCAACACGTAATTCCAAAGAAGGAGGGGGGGGGGTGTTAGTGACATGTCAATTCTCTCCCTGGGCATACAATACGAATTGTACGCCCTGGGAGACGACGCGAGAGCTATGAATTACCGTAAGTGTGGCGCGTATTTCACCGTGTATAAAGCGCAACATGCGCCGAAATGCATGCCAAAATACGACGCAAAATAAGCCATGTGAACATACCCTTACAGTACCCCACATGTCTCCCATTTTTGTCCTCTGTTAGTGTAGTGCCTGCATTGGCGCTTTCGACCTATCCTGGTCAGCTGACACTTCCGGGGACTGCTTTGGGTAAGCCATCCTTACTAGTGTTGAGCAAACCATTCCATAAAAGGTTCTTTCGAGTTGAACTTTATGGATTTTTAGAACGTGAGCTGAACTGAGCTTTTTACGGTAGTATGAGTAAAGTTCGTGTTCGACACGTGCGTTGGCCACGCCATTTTTTACTTTTACTTTGAGCTGCTTCCTGTACTTTTGTGGCCGTCCAATAAGTGCAGACAATAGCGAAATGTCCAAAAACGTCACCAGTGAGGGTGTAGGGATCTCAAAGGCTGCTGAAATCACATGACCCTGTTCTATGTATCTCACTGCATTTCCTGTTGTATGCCATTTCCAGTTCAAACTCAGTACTGAACACTCTGCTCTCTGTGTCTGCATGCTTGAATGCATACAGGCACCCCATGTCACAGCGATTTTAGAAAGGAAAAGCTGCTAGTTAGATTAATTCCGGGGTGGGGGGCAGTAAGTTTAGGGAATAAACAAAAGTTAGAGTTTTAAATTGCTGCCTGCATCTTTCACATCTTCAGTCTTAGTGCCCAAAAGTGCATGTCTGCTGTTTTGTGGGCAAAGCCAGTGGAGACATGGTTATCACCATTGCAAATCATAGGGATTCAAGAATAGTTGTGATTTGCTGTTTTGCTGCCAGGGTTCTTCCATAAAACCCCATTCTACAGATATTCCATAGAAAAAATTCTATTTCTAATCCTATTTGCTAGTTGCCAACTATAGGGATTTAAGAACACTTGTTGCCAGGGTTCTTCCATAAGACCCCATACTACAGATATTCCATAGAACAAATTCTATTTCTAATCCTATTTGCTAGTTGCCAATTATAGGGATTTAAGAACGCTTGTTGCCAGGGTTCTTCCATAAGACCCCATTACAGATATTCCATAGAACAATTTCTATTTCTAATCATATTTTCTAGTTGCCAATTATGGAGATTTAAGAACACTTGTTGCCAGGGTTCTTCCATAAGACTTGAAAAGATACTGGGTAGAAACATGTAACAAATTCTATTTATTTATAAATCACAGAAACAAACTTTCATATTGTGACAAATGTTACTTGCGCTTAGCTGCAAATAGGTCCGTGGTTTGACAGTCCAAACAAGTTTAAAACTCAATGACATGCATCCGCATTAGCTTCGGCATCTTCACTGGAGCACACACAGGGACAGGCGGGCAGTAAGCGCAGACGCGTGATTTTTCAGGGGACTCCTCCCCCTTTCTCTTGGCTTGAGAAAGGGGGAGGAGTCCCCTGAAACGTCGCGAGTCTGAGGATGACATCACCGGGCCTTTCCTTTGTTTAGTCACAGAAAGGTCTGTTTATGTATAAAGCTGTGAGTAGCTCAGAGGTAACATTTTTGCTTTACAGCACAAGGGTCCTGGGTTCAAATCCCTGCAGGAACAAAACCTGTGGATTTTTTTTCTTTATCAATGCACAGACCTGACTGAGTTTTTTTTTAAATTTATTTGCACTGTTTGACTAATTACTAAGGAGTACAGAGGACGGGAGTAGAATGACAGCACCTGGGGTTTGAACACTCAGTAGCTGCCTGAGAGGAGTGGTGATGTCTGAGCATGTCTGACCAGGAATGAGGAGCTCTCAGCCCTGGTCATATCCCCTGGAGAAGCTAAAACAAAAATGGTCCAGAATTTTTAATAATGATGAATGGTGGAAATGTTTATTATTTAGTTTGCAAGTTTCCCACATCAATTTTACTTCGTGGCAAAACCACTTTAACATTATCAGCAGGACCTAATAAGTGTGACAAACCCCCTCTTCTTTGCAGAAATAGATTACCCTATTTTCCTTATTGTCTAATGACCTATTGGTCTTGTCTAATCTTATCTATCCCTATCAGAAAAAAATAGAGCTATTGTTAAGTCATTACCTACTATGAGACTATATAGAGATAAGCAGCACCTTAACTGAAGTGAGATTAGTCTGTCCTGCCATTCAGAGTTTTATCTGACAATTAGGGAAGGACAATTTTTCAAGAATATTGTTTTTTACCCAAGTACTCCTTTCTGATGGAAGTGTCCCTTTAAGAGTATGAGGGGGATGGGTGGCCCCATTCACTTCTATTATCCACGGTGCGTAAATGCCGGGAAGAATTGACATATCACTTATTTGTCCCAGAGTACAATACGTGCATATTTTACGCCAGGGAAGACGGGCGTAATTCATAGCTCTCTATGAATTATGAGCTATAAATTACCGAAATTGTGGGGAGCATTTCGAACGTATAGAAGTGCAATTATGCTGTGAAATATGCCCCGCAATTACACTGTGTGAACATACCCTTAAATTCCAGACAGCCTCTTGCAAAGTTGCTTCATTTTTCACCTTGAGTATGTTAAAACAAACCCAAACAAATAGCTACAAAAGTCTTACAAAAAATGTAATAAAAGCTTTGTAATGTTTTTCCAGCTACTTTTTTTTTAGAAATGTTTTTTTTTATGCATTCTACATACTTAAAATTAAAAAAATGCAAGTATTACCAGTTTTTGCTGGCTTTGCCTACTATTTGAATACATTAAAAAAGGTGGTGGAAAAGTTTGCAATGCCAGATTGTGTCAAATTTAATGTAGGCATTACTACCTCTGAATAGAAGTTGCTTACCCTGAATTTACAAGGATTTGGCTTTTGGACAGAAATGCAGAAAGAGGGAAAAGGTAGAGGAGAGAACAGGTAAATATTTGCATATTCTTGTCTACAATTTGGTGACCAGAGGTACAAAAGCAGTTATACATATCCTCTAAAATAAATATGATTATAGTTCCGCCAGTAGGAAGATCAGCTCTTGGGCACAAACTGCATTTCATTATTGTATATCCATCATGTTTCTAAACATACTACTATGTTGTTAGACACCCATGGAATCTATTAGAGAGATATTAGTTGGACAGAAAATAACTTTTGTATTGCAAGCTAATGATATGGACTAATCATGTTTCTATACATATGCATTTGTGCTTAGCTTTAGATCCCATTAGGCCCCAAACATGTCACATTTTGGGCCTCTGTCCATGGTGCCCATTAGGGTACCTAGAACAAAGTATCCTCATTTATAGGTGGGGCCATAGGGATCTATAGGGCAAATATTCAGTTCAGATGGGGACCTACAGCATTATAATCTAGCTTGGTGCCTTATCAGGCCTCCATACTTTCAGGGTATAAGATTCCCAGAAACACTCTGTTCTGATTCAAAACAGTATATGAGAATGGGTGGAGCAAACAACCAAAATGGAGGCAGTCACTTCCCCATGCAAACAATCATGAAAAAAACAAGAAAATGATCAGTACATTTAAAACAATCTTAAGTTTGCCTTATAAATCCATATAGCTTTGCCTCGGTCTCTCCATGGAGTATGTTGCAATATCTTTTTCAAGGATGGGTAATGGAGACTGTAAATATAATGTGAATAGGTCCTTAACCGATTATAATCAGTACCTTTCAGTTGGTGGTGCTAATCTAATTAGGATTCCATAGACTGATTGAGAATGAGCAGGAGGTTGATTTTTATCTGTCTTTTTATCTGTCTAATTCTGTTGTTTCCCATAGATAAGCTGTATTATTGGTGTGTGGAAGCTTTTTTACTCCCTGCAAGTAACATGCACATTAGTCCTCATCCAACCCATGCTTCTTCTGGAGCTGTAAGGCTATGTCTTCACTGCACACATTTTCAGTTGTTTTTTTCAGTGCTTTTCGTTTCCTAAAAACTGCTTAAAAAAACGACTGGAAAAAGATCCCATAGGTCGTTTTTTTGAAATGTTGCAAAAAAGCAGGGCAGAAAATTTACTATTGAAGTCTATGTAAAGGCGTCTTTTGATGTTATAATGATGTGCATTTCTGCAAAAAAAAGCGACAAAAAACGTGCAAAAAACACAAAATTTTTTAGTTTTTTCAGCAGCTTTTGACAGGCAGTGGTCAAAAAGCTCAGTTTTATGGACGTTTTTAGGATTTGGTTTTCATTGAGTTATTGGTCCAATGCTGTGTACAGTAGACCTAGCCTAAGGGTGTGTTCCCACGGCAAAGACAAAATACCAGTTGGATTTTCCGACCGGTATTTTGTCTTTTTTTGGCACGTAGGATGATGGCTTTTGTCCACAGTTTGCGGATTCAGCTGTCCCCCTTCATATTCACATGTTCATGTTCTGCCCGAAAACAGGGCAGAAGAATGAACATGTTGTAAGTTTTTAGAAACACCAGAGGTATCAAAAACGTCTGCCGGAAAATCCATGCAGTGTGGACTGCTGTATGGATTTTCTATTTAAAAATGTAAAAATCAATGTAAATCCGAAAACCGTCTATAAAACTTACTGAAAATCCTGCCGTGGGGACAAAGCCCTAGTAAGGCACTCACAGAAATATGTGGCGGTCTATTGAGGTTAACCTGAGAAATTTAGAAGGTTTTTTTGTTTTGCTTCCATATTGAAAATATGTTAAAATGGTCAATTTCATGTTGTATTATGAAGCGACTCTCCACTGGTAAAATCACTTCTAGGAGAGGATATCCTCATCATACCGTGCTCTATAAAGCACCTTATGGTTTCATGAACAATGCCTTTAGCGTTGTACTACAGAGAAAAAAAGAGACAAAAAATGCGCAAAAAAAACAACAACCACAAAACACACAAAAAAAGTTTAGTTTTTTTCAGCAGCTTTTGACAGGCAGTGGACAAAAAACCTCAGTTTTATGAACGTTTTTAGGATTTGTTTTTCAATGAATTATTTGTCCAGTACTGTGTAACCTAGCCTAAGTGTGCATTCCCACGGCAAAGACAAATTACCGGTCGGATTTTCCGACCGGTACTTTGTATTTTTTTGGCACGTAGTTGGACAGCTTTTGTCCACAGTTTGCAGATTCAAGCCGTTCCCCTTCACACTCACATGTTCATGTTCTACCGGAAAACAGGGCAGAAGAATGAACATGTTCTAAGTTTTTAGAAACACCGGTGGTGTCAAAAACCGTCTGCCGGAAAATCCGTGCAGTGTGGACTGCTGTATGGATTTTCTATTTAAATCAACATAAAAGGTTGACAGACGGTTTTCAAATCCGAAAACCGTCTGTAGAACCTACTGAAAACCCTGCCGTGGGGACAAGCCCTAGTAAGGCACTCATAGAAATATGTGGCGGTCTATTTTTTTTTTGGTTCCATATGGAAAATATGTTAAAATAGTCAATTTCATGCTGTATTGTGAATCGATTCTCCACTGGTAAAATCACTTTTAGGAGAGGATACCGTCATCATACCGTGCTCTATAAAGCACCTTATGGTGCACAATGCCTTTAGCGTCGTATTGCAGAATTAGGCCTTTGTCCACACAATTCTGCCAATTACCCATGAGTGTAATATGGGCCTTTAGTACCGATGATGTCATTAGTTTGGGTGATCAGACCTTTGGTTGGGCTGGAATTTGTGACTGTGATACAGGTGCAGAAATGTGTCATTTTAAATTAGCCTTAGTTTGAGTGAAACATACATGTTAAATGAGGATTTGCGGTATTGGACAGTTATTTGACTTGCCAACTATGTAATGTCTATGGAGATTGTAACTTTGGTTTGCATGGTAAATATTGTTGCTCTCGCAATAATACTCGGCATCCCTTGTTACTAGCTATCCTCACTTTAGTCATCTATTGTTCCCTAATATTTGGTCTAAACTTAAACAGGAAATACACCACTCACAAACAAACAAACAAACAGACACAGCTGCTGCACCACAATTAAAACAGCAATAAGGTAGAACAATAATAAAATAAATAGAATTTCTCAGTCAGGAAACCCCTCCTGTCACAGAAGCTCTCATGTGCTATTTACTGTTTACTTCAGTTACTAAGCCTAACATACTAATCCCCTATTAGAAGACTGGATATGTTTGCAGGGGTCAAATGGTCATAGATAACTACCTGCAATTATACTAACAGGGCTCTCTTCACCTTCTGTCTCTGAGCAGTTCCTCTTGTTTGGCGACCAATTTTTACATTCTTGATTGTCCTGCTCGGCATCAATGGATCCTGATTTATGAGTGCGTGATAGTGATTCATGGAAAGATTAGGAACTGTACTTTGAGATACTTGATACTAATGAAAAAATTAACTTTTCTGTCCATAAAACGTTTTAAACCTTAGTATGTCAGTAGGTTGTATTTATTAGATATATGTCCATCCACCACTTTTAGTGATTTAGCAAGACAATAACATGGTTTGAAAGGCTGAAAAATGATACAGCGAGTGAAATAAGTATTGATCGTCACCAATTTTCTAAGATAATATATTTAAGAGGGTGCTATTGATATGAAAGTCTCATCAGATGTCAGTAACAACCCATCCAATCCACACAGGCAAAGAAATCAAACCATAGATGTCTATAAATGATGTTTAATAATGAGAAATGAAATAGGGAAAAAGCATTGAATGAACTTACTGAAATATATTTAATACTTTATACAAAAGCCTTTGTTGGTGATGACGGCTTCAAGACGTCTCGTGTTTGGAGATACTAGTCGCCTGTATTGCTCAGGTGGGAATTAGTCCCATTCTTCCACACAAACACTCTTCAAATCCTGAAGGTTGCATGGGAACTTTCTATGAACTCTGAGCTTTAGTTCCTCCATTAGATTTTCTACTGGATTCAGGTCAGGGGATTGTCTGGGCCATTATAGCAGCTTTATTTTCTTTCTCTGAAACCAATTGAGAGTTTCCTTGGCTGTGTGTTTGGGATCATAGTCTTGCTGAAATGTCCACCCTCATTTCATCTTCATCATCCTAGTAGATGGTAGATTTTTATGAAGAATATCCTGATACATTTGTCCATTCATCCTTCCTTCAATTATATGAAGTTTGCCAGTGTCATATGCTGTAAAACAGCACCACACCATGATGTTCCCACCTTCAAACTTCACTGTAGGTATGGTGTTTTGAGGTGATTTACAGTAGCCTTTTGGCCTTCAAACATGGTGTGTATTTTGGCATCCAAAGAGTTAAAATTTGGCCAGACTATATTCTCCCAGAATTTCGAAGGCTTGACTAATTGTTGTTCAGAAGACTTAAAATGCATTTGAGCATGCTTTTTGTTCAGCAATGGAGTCTTTTGTGTTGAGCATCCATATAGGCCATAGAGCTTGAGTGCATTACCTAGCATCACAAAACCCCGAAACGGCTGAATACAGATGAGTGATGCTGGCTTGGCTAAATATCCCTTCTTGCTTTCCAAAGATCCAGTGGGTCAAAAGCAAATTTGGGGATTTGTTACATCCAAAAAAGGGCGCTAAAGCTTCTCAGCTCCTTTCCCATAATGCCTTGTGATATGCAGATGCTTCGTGGAGTGCAAAAAGGCCAGATCGAATCTCCACACACCTATATAGGTGCTCTCACTAACAAGAGATCTTCCCTTTCTGAGCTACTCATTGCCTCCCACTCGGCCAAGCTAGCATCGCTCTGCTCTGTACTGACGAGGGGCAAAACCCCAAAACAGCTATATACAGATGAGTGATGCTGGCTTGGCTAAATATCCCTTCTTGCTTTCCAAAGATCCAGTGGGTCAAAAGTAAATTGAGGATTTGTTACATCCAAAAGAGGGTGCTAGAGCTTCTCAGCTCCTTTCCTATAATGCCTTGTGATATGCAGATGCTTCGTGGAGTGCACAAAGGTAATTTCGAATCTCCACACACCTATATAGGTGCTCTCCCTAAGGAGGGATCTTCTCTTTCTGAGCTATTGTTTTCTTTGAAACAATTGTACTTGCTGATTCCAGGTCTTTCTATAGTGCGCCACAGGTGATCCTTGACGCATGAACAACTGTTCTGATAATTCTTGTCACTCCTCTGTTTGAAATCTTGCATGGAGCACCTGGTCGTGGCTGTTTTATGGTGAAATGATGTTCTTTCCACCACCAGTTTATGGCCTCAGCAGTACTCACTGGAACCTTCAGTAGTTGAGAAATCGGTTTATAACAAATACCATCAGTATGTTTTACAACAATTTTGCGAAGGCCTTGAGACAGCTTAGTGGTCTTACCCATCATGAGATGATTTTTGTGTGGCACATTGGCAATGAAACAATTTTTTATAGGTTATCAATTGAACCAGCGGAAATTATGTTTCACTAAGTGCCAGGATTCTTATCTAATTACTGATAGATTTCAGATGGTGTCATTACTTTCCATGGCTTCTTGCCCCTCTCTTTCTTCATGTGTTAAATACTTTTTCCCTGTGTCATTTCTCATTATTACACATAGCTTCATTTATGGACATCTATACCTTTGCCTGTGTAAATTGAGTGAGCTGTTATCAACATCTGGAGAGAATTTCATGTCAATAGCACCTTTAGAAAAATATTTACTTAGAAAATTGAGTACTGTGAGTACTTATTTCACCTGCTGCATATGCCCAATACGTTTAGCCTATTCTTCTACAAAGTTGATTGAGAAGATGTAAAAATCTCCTATTAGGCAAAAGCTAATTGTGGCATTTTATTCAAATAATTCCTTCCTGGTGCTATTACCCATAACATTTTAACACTCAAACAAGGCACTTGAAATTTTCTTTTAACTAATTCACCATGACACTTTCTTTTGACACAGTTTCATAGCATCATTACTATTAGGGCTTGTTCACACGACGTTTTGGATCCGTTTTGGATGCGTTTTACGGATCCGTTTTTAACCTGCGAAAACTGGATGTAAACTGCATCCAAAAAGCGGACCCAAAAAACGCAACAGCTGATCCTTTTTTGGATGCTAATTGGATGCGTTTTGCATGCGTTTTACGGATCCGTTTTTTGGATCCGTTTTTTCAATGCTTTATTTAAATCAACCTATCAAACTGCAATTTAAATATAATATAACCTATCAATGACCAAGAAAAAAACCTTTTTTACTAGTGTCAGTCAGCTGTACATACACCTATGATTTTTAGAACCCGCCCTCCCCCTATTTTTTTTTTTTAAATCAACCAATAGTTTTTCAAACCCCCCATGTAAATTAATTAATAACAATCATGTAAAAACTACATAATTTCTAAAACAAATTTTTATAAATAAATTATATTTAGTATACATATATATAAAATATATATTAATATATATAATATATGTACATTTATAAAGTACATTTATATATATATACACATTTATAATATTATATACATTTAAACTTTTGTATAGAATTTATATATAAAATATATATATATATATATACTATTATATACATTTATATATATATATATATTTACATACATTTATAAACTAAATATAAGCCAAACA
Source organism: Phyllomedusa bahiana (assembly GCA_025379985.1). Lineage (NCBI taxonomy): Eukaryota > Metazoa > Chordata > Amphibia > Anura > Hylidae > Phyllomedusa > Phyllomedusa bahiana. The sequence continues at coordinate 12,764 of JAODAL010004424.1, read as the reverse complement.
TAATATTAAAATTTTATATTTAATTTAAATCCAATGCGTTTTACGGATGCGTTTTGGCATCGAAAACGGATCTAAAACGCACCCAAATGTATGCTGCGCTTTTGCATCCGCTTTCGGGATGCCAAAAGCGCACTCCATTATTTCCTATGGGGATTTCTCTTGCGTAAAACGCAAGAAGAATTGACATGTAAATTCTTAAAACGGATCCGAAAAACGCATCGCGAAAAGCGCATCGGCAATCACTCGTGTGAACAGCGATGCGCTTTTGCCATTGAAAGCAATGTTAATCACACTGACAATTGTCAGATCCGTTTTACGGATCCGTGAAACGGATCCGTAAAACGGATCACAAAAACGTCGTGTGAACAAGCCGTTACAGTAAATCATTGCCTTTTATGTTGGTGTAGATCCATAATATGGTGTTTAGCAATTCTGAAGCGTCTTTTCTTAGATCTCTGTGTTGTGTGGTTCCCCTATTATTAATCATAGACATTCATTACCAATTACCTATTGGGGGTGGGTCCTAGAACAGTCTGACATCATCCAATCAGTGCTGACAGTCACTGTGAGCAGGGACACACTTCGAAAACTGGAATACCGTAGTAACATCCATATGACTTATAAGAGAAGATGCTCCAGAATTGTTATTTACTATAATAGACATGTTAGGAACAGCTGCTGGTCCTCTGTATAGAGTACCTATCAGCTCCACACAAATACACAAAAAGTGATGAAATTATAAGACTTTTCTCAAATAAATGTCATTAGCAAATCAGAGGATTTACCTCAGTATTACTGGGAAACAGGTTTTACTTTTACTTTGTCAGTCAGAGACCATTATCTAGTAGGATTCCTTGTGTGGGAGATGCCAACTGTGCAGGGGAGCTGAGGGCATGGCTCCTTGTACATGGTTAATCTGAGTGTCTCAGTATACATACACTTCAGGCACAGCACAAGGAGATCATAGTGTGACAGGGTTTATCTGTTGCTTAGCCTCTGCCTCCATAGCACACAGGAATCCATATTACACTGCTGCTAGTATACACATAATATGGACTTCCAGGCTCCCCCTTTCACAGCAGACTGTTCCAGCTCAGAAGCAGTTAGTTTCATAGAGATGTCAACATTGTGATCCATCAAGCTGTTAGGTTTTGATTTGGCCCAACTTCATTCCTGTCTTAAAGGGCCAGCACTTTTTTTTTTTTTTAAACTGAATTACTGGTGAGATGCTTTGATTTTACTAATGAAACATACTTAAGGAAGTGTTGCATTTTAGTGTATGTTCACACAGTGTTTTTCAATCGAAAAAACGTATTGAAAAACGCCACGTAAAACATATCCAAACATGTACCCAAAGTGTGCTGCATGTTTGGATATGTTTTCATTGCAGCAGAAACGTACCCTATAGTTTTAAATAGGGTGTCAGATGCGTAAAAAGGATCAAGAATTGACATGTCAATTCTTTGATCGGAATCGTTAAATGCATCTGAAAGACGTATGTAAAACATGTATCATCTGAATGATTATACATGTTGTACATTGAAATCAATGTAAATCACTCTGAGCATTGTTAGATACGTGTTTGGGTCTGAAGAATGTACCCAAACACGTATCTAAAAAACACGTGTGAACATCCCCTTAGTCTCCTGTTACTTCATGAGGTTTCCCTGGAGGGATATGTCCTCTGTAAGGTGGCTCTACACTTTCCGGTGACTGGCTGACAACTATTCTTCCCGACCCACATACATATGTGTTCTCATTGGGTGAAGGAAATATGCTGCTTACAAACTGTGAGAATAAAAGATTGGGCATGTTAAAATTCAGCATGCCCAATCCTTCTGTCCCCAGACATCATCTCATCATATGATATTTTTTTTTTTTTTCTGATTCAAGAAACAGCTTTATTAAGGAGTGAGTGAACATGAAACAATCAGAGCACATTCAGATCAACGTTAATGATAAGTTACACTCATAGGCATGAACAATGATAAATACCGACATGGTACAGTTTTGTTGTTGTCTGACACGGAAAGTCTAAGGGGGTAGTGAAATAATGAAAGATGTGACGTACATATTTCATGAACAACACTCTCACATGAAGTAAATAATAGCCAATCCTCTCTTTGGGCTTAGTGTCAAGATACACGCCGCCGAGACCAGCAGTGGGAGTAAAAACAAATCCTAGTGATAGTGGTAAATAGCTCCGTAAGAGTGGCAAGATTTTAGGTGTCGTCCAGGGCACAGATGAGGAGAGTAAAACAGTTTGATCTATCTTGGCCCATGTGATCGTAGTGCTCCATAACTAGAAACAAATCAAGTATAACACACAATAGCCTTTAGAACAGAGGCTAAGAAAAGAACCTGGAAAGGCAAAGGATAAGGAGGGGGGGGGGGGAGGGGCAGCCGGAGCCGGTGACCACGCGGTACAGAAAAGTGGCCGTTTCAGCAATCGGGTGAGATCGCAGAAGCAGAGTTCACGAAGTGTCTCTCAGAGGGTTTTATAGAGTGGGGACTTACAGAAAACTAACCAATCATTCCAGACGCATAAGAAGCGCTCCGCCTCGTTAAGTGACTCGTTACGCAGCTCCTCCATTCTACAAACAATATGTACCTCCTTGTACCAATCTGTAGTGGAGGGGCATGTAGTGGATCGCCACAGTCTGGGGATAACTGCTTTTGCCGCGTTTAATAGGGCTGAGATCAGGTGGGTTTTCAACACACGGGTCGGCAAATGAATGTCAAAAAGGAGTAGGACCGCTGGGTCATTGCGCAGCTGCTCATCGCATATCAGACGAATAGCGCGAATGATTGTGTTCCAAAAGGGTTGAAGGGAGGAACATCCCCACCATATGTGAATCAAGGTCCCAGTTTCTTTTTGGCAACGGCAACAGGTGTCGGGTACTGCTGGATAAATGGAATGTAGCAGGTAAGGAACCCGATACCATCGGGTAAGAATTTTGTAATTCATTTCCTGAATCCTGACCGAGACAGAAGTCTTGTGTACCAAGAAGAAAATTTTACTCCAGTCTTCGACCGAGAAGGACCTGGACAAATCCCTTTCCCATGCTGCTTGATATGAAAGTTTCAAGGAGTCTAAGGGGGCAGTTAAAAGACCATAAATCTTTTAACTGAGGCGATGTGCAGAGTGGACCCTCTTAACACACCATGTCTCAAAGGGCTTAAGAGGTCTATTTAGGGATAAGATTACCTTATTTGAAGAGTAAAAACTTCGTAATTGGTAGAAATTTAGTCTGGAAAAACGAGTTGAGGCAAAGTCTGAGAAAAGGTCAGAGTAAGAGCGAAACGCGTCACCCTCACGAAGGTCTCCCACTGTCAGAAAGTTTCTAGCTCCCCGGAGCGCTGAGGACGCAGACCGTAGCTCATCAGATAAGAGCGGGTTCCCTGTTAGTGGGGTGAGAGGGCCATCCGGGGAAAGGATGTTCATAGAGGAAGGGAAGGCCCTACGAATCCTTATGGTAGTTTGAGTTATAAAGGGAAGAGTGCACAAGGTTTTCTTGGGAAGCATGGATAATGGGAGCCATGGCAGGGGTGCCACAGGGTAGTCATATAGGGCGGATTCCATCTGAACCCAGCATTTATCCTGCGCGCAGTGAAAGCAATCCAGGATTCTGACAGCCACAGAAGCTAAGAAGTAAGCTTGGAAGTTCGGCAGTGAAAGGCAGTCCTCCAGACGTGGTCGCATCAAAATGGCTCTAGATGTCCGAGAGTGCTTCCCCGCCCACACAAACCGGGTAATGATTGTATTCAGGGAATTAAAGAATTATTTAGAAAGTTGGAGAGGCACTGTCTGAAATAAATAAAGCAGGCGAGGGAGGATATTCATTTTTAAAATATTTATGCGGCCAATCCAGGAGAAGTCTTTACGGTCCCATCTGCTCAAGTCTCCCTGGATCGATTGGAGGAGAGGTCAAAGGTTTTATTCAGATCTGAGGGGATATGGACCCCCAGGTATTTAAGCGATGTGCCAGTCCAGGAGAAGGAGTAGTTATCTTTAAGTAACCGGAGAGTCTCAGGGGGGAGATTAAAGCTAAGAGCCACACTCTTAGACATGTTAATTTTATGGTTGCTTACAAAGCCAAAGTCTCGAAGGGCCCTAAGAACAGATGGTAGAGAGATGAGAGGCTCAGTTATGTATAATAACAGATCGTCCACAAATGCGGAGCATTTTATCTGGCCAGGACCAATATCTATCCCGTGTATCGAGTCATCTGAGCGAATGTCTCTCAATAAATGCTCAATAACAAGGGCATATAAGAGTGGGGAAAGGAGACATCCCTGCCTGGTACCATTGCCAATAACAAAGGGAGCCAAGAGGGATCCATTAACTCGGACCTGCGCCTGAGGGGAATAGTATAGAGCAAGAATTCTAGACAGGAGAATCGGTCCTATGCCGATAGATTTGAGAGTCCCTTCAAGGAAGGGCCAGGCGACACGGTCGAAAGCTTTCTCCGCATCCAGCAAGAGCAGCATACAGGGAGTCTTGGAGTTGCGGGCATGGTGGATAATAGAAAATGTTTTTAATGTGTTGTCCCTCGCTTCCCGTCCAGGAATAAATCCTACTTGGTCCGGATGGATCACTTCACTCAGCAATGGGTTCAGCCTTAGGGCTATTAATTTTGCAAACAATTTGGCATCCGTATTTATAAGGGATATAGGTCGGTAACTTTGGCAGACACTGGGATCTTTGCCGTCCTTAGGGATCACTGTTATATGGGCTCTCAGGAATGCAGGGTCAAAAGTCTAATAGCCGGAAACTGTATTGAAGGCATTCAGAATAGAGTCTGCAAGTTCCTCCCACATATCCTTATAGAACCTTGCCGTGTACCCATCCAGACCGGGGCTCTTCCCAGCCGGGAGAGCAGCGACTGCCAGTTGGAGTTCTTCCCGAGTGAAGGGATCCTCAAGAGATGTAAGAATGTGATGAGGCACGGAGGGAGGCATTGTCTTCTGGAGATAATCCTGGAGGGAGGGGGGACCGGGATGTGTATGGCTCTCACCCGCATTAGGGGGAAGATTATATAGTTTAGAATAATACCCGTGGAAAGCTTCGAGAATTTCTTCTGTCTTATAGGCCAATCTCCCATCTGGCATCTTAATTTGTGGGAGAAATAGGGAGGCTCTCTTTTCCCTCAGAGCCCGAACCAAGTATTTACTTGGTTTGTTACTCCAAGAATAGGGGGTGACTGCACATAGCTGACGAAATCTCCGATGCTTATTTTCCATTAGCAAGAGTATTTCGTGACGCAGTTGAGTCAATTCCCTCAGCTCGGAGTCTGCCCCAGAGGCTTTGTGGGAAGACTCAACCACATCTAGCCTAGTCAAAAGGGAACGCATTTTATGTGCCGATTCCCGTTTTAGCCTCGCACCGTGCTTCATAAGGACACCACGCAAGGTGCATTTCAGCGCTTCCCACCGAACCTGAGGGGTTGTTGGATCACCCTGATGCACAACTGCAAATTCTAGGGACGTGGATTTGAGTTCGGCAAGACAGAGAGCGTCTTGCATTAGAGACTCATTCAGCCTCCAGGTAAAGGGAGGGCGTCGAAGGTTAGGAAGCGAGAGGTCACAAAACACCGGAGCATGGTCAGAGTGCAATATGTTGCCCATTCTGGTGTCAACAGCCCGAGAGAGAAGAGAATGCTGGAGGAAGATGTAATCTATTCTACTGTAGGATTGATGCGGATAGGAGAAGAAAGTGTAATCTCTGTCAGTAGGATGCATCAATCTCCAGATATCGGAGAGTTGCATGTTGTGGAGCAGAGCTTTGAACTTCTTAAGGACGCGGAAGGGAATTGAGGAGCGACCCAGGGAGGTATCCAAAGGGGGGGTGGATTGCCATATTAAAGTCTCCGCATAGAATGATCTGACCCTGGGCAAAGACGGTCAAGTCATCTAAGGCTTTAACTGGAAAAGCTATCTGGCTGGCATTGTGGATGTAGATATTAGCTATTGTGTAAATGAGTCCCTGTATGCTGCACTTCACAAAGACTACTCTCACTTCTTCATCTGTAAATACATCCAACACCTGAGCAGGGAGCGACTTGTGGAGGAATATTGCAACTCCTTTTGTCTTTTGCGAGGGATTACTGCTATGGTACCAGGCAGGGAAATAGCGATTGTGGAAGGATTGCAGGTGAGACCGGAGCAGATGTGTCTCCTGGAGGCATACTATATGAGCTTTTTGCTTATGGAGAGAGTACAGGATCTGCGATCTCTTTTCTGGGGAATTAAATCCCTTAACATTAAGGGATGCGATTTTGATATTATGCATAGGTGAGGATTAAGAAGCATATGAAGCTTTTGGTGACCACTATATAAAGACCGCATGAAGTGACCGGCCCCGGCTGTGGGGACTGGAGGGGGGGAGGGAAGGAGAGGGAAAGAGAGAACCAAAAAGGCCTAAAACCCAAAGGCCAGAACACATAAATCAGCAGGCTAGTAGCTGCAACAGCCCAAGAAAGGCTTGTGGCTCGAGGCATTGGGGGACAAAGTTGACTGAATCATATATCGAGCATAGCCTGTTATAATAACACAAAAAATCCAAGCTTGACGCAACAGGTGGTATGATTCAATGGCAGTATCTTCAGTAGGAAGTAGAGATGAAAGGGATGGAGGAAGGATGGGGGGGGGAGGAGATAGACAGCCAGGGATAAGAGAGGAGGGGGAACCGGAAAGAAAAAAAAATAAAAAAAAAGGGGGGGGTGGGGTGGGTGGGTGGGTGGGCGAGACAACCCAGGGGGGAGGAATTTCCCTTTCTTCCCTTTTAGAAAAACCAAATAAGTCTGCAACAAGAGTAGGTACGAAAGCATACATATCATGTGGAAAAAGTGTTTAACAGGTTAACCGCAATAACGCATGGGACCCAGAGATACAGAGTCAATGAAAAACCATCACAAATGGGAAAGGGTAAGGATTTGAGGGGGTTGAAACTGAGGAACCTCATTTCTATTACATTTCAGCACATACATAGATAAATTTCGCCTCTAACTGTTATAAACACTTGAAGGTAGGCAATTGCAAGAGAGAACACCGAAGTCCCAAAAAGACAAATCAGCGATGTGGCACACGGCTTGGCATAGAATCTCCCGAGCTCCTTCTGCGCCTGCGAGGGCGCTGGTCTTTCGGCGGGGTCTCTCTCCTGGGGCGGGTGGAGGGTCCAGGGGAAGGGAGAATGGAGGATGATGGTGGCAGACCAACAGCAGCGTCCCAGTCCGGGATATGAATGTCGGGGAGACCCAAGGTTGCTGAGAAACGAGGCAAGTCTGCAGGTGATTTGAGGATTAAAAGAGAGTCCTTGTATTTGACCTGGAGCGAAAAATGGAAAACCCCATCGATACAGGATATTCCTGTATTGTAGAACGGAAAGGAGCGGTTTAAGTGCTGCACGCATGCGTAGGGTACGTCTTGAGAGGTCGGGAAAAAGATCAATGCGCACATCCTTGAATAGAATGGTTTTCATGAGGCGGGCTTTCCGCATAATCTCTTCCTTTAACGTGTAATGATGTATCCTACAAATCACATCCCTAGGGCGATCTGGATCCTGGCTCTGAGGGCGGAGCGCCCTGTGTGCTCGGTCAAATTCGATAAAGGTGTCCAACGGGCGGCCCAAGATGTGGTTGAAGATTTTGGTCAATGTTGGGATCAGTTCCGACGTATGGACGGATTCAGGGAGGCTGCGGATACGTATATTATTCCGCCTGTTGCGGTTTTCAAAGTCATCTAGTTGCGCTTCAAGGAGAGTTTGACGTTCAGAACGCTCGGCCATTGACGCTTTTAGGGCAGATAGTGTGAGATTTGCAGAGTCTTTGTCTGCTTCCAGCTGCTGAACTCTTTCTGGGAGGGATGTCACGGCTGTCTTGACGGGGTGTAATTCTTGTTGCCATGCCCGCTGGAGGTCGCGGCCCATCTGCTTCATGTCCTCTTTAGACGGGAGTAAGGAAAGGAGGGCTTGTAGTTCCGGGTGAGAAGCAAGGACGTGGAATGCGGCATCCGGAGGAGGTAAGGTCGAGGTCAAGTAATGGGTCGCAGGTCCCATCGAAAGTGGGGAGAGAGTCTGACGACCAAGGTCTTTGGGCATCTGAGCTGGACTTCCCCTCCATGTAGGGGAAGCAGGGTTGCTGTTCCAGGTTCCACCTGAAACTGGTGTAGAGGGTTGAGGGACTGAGTTGGTGCCTGGTTCGGATAGTTGTAAGGATTGGGCCGCAGGAACTCATGCGGTGATGTCAGAATGCAGGTCTAGGGCTTGCCCTGTGTGGGGCTCTGCCTGTATGGAGGCACCGCGGGCAGCTTGCCTATCAGGGTGCAAGTTTGGCAGGTTGCTAGTAACAGTCTGCGGCATAATTGAGAAAGAGTCTGACCTCTCTGGCCAAGGTGAGGCCACTGTCCAGGCGGACTCCACTATTGCAGCATTATGACGGTCCCCCTGTGGAATCTGGCCGCGGCCTGACTTGTAAGCAGCAGCATCGGAGTGGGGCCGTGCGGCCGACCCGTGAGGGAGTGGAGGAGGGGGGTCGTTCAGGTGACATTTGGAAAATGCTGCTCCCGTTCCCTCCAATGGCGGGGGGATCAGCAGTGTAGCCCTCAGCAGCCCACCCATCTGAGGTGTTCATGGATTCTGAGAGTCCATCCTCTCTCTGCATCAGGGGGGTAAGCACTGAGGCTGCAGACCTCATTCCTGGGTCCTCAGCTCCTCGGGTGAAGCTAGATGGAAGATGTGAGGGGGTTGACAGTGATGCTGGCGCGGTGTATACTGTCACCATATTGAGGGCAGATGGGTGCCCAGTGTGTGGAGGGCTATTTAAGATGGCGCCCGCGGGCGCGGTAAACCCTGGCCGTTGATCCTGAGGGATAGACTGGGTGTCTCCGGGTCTTGATGGGTCAGTCCCTGGGGCCAGAAGACCCGCATTATGTATCAGGGGCTCAGTAAGGGTCGGAGCGGGTGCCGCAGGCTGTACCTGGGACCGGCGCGATCGCTCAGTCCAGAGCTCCTCTCCGCTGCAGACGAGATGGAGTGAAGGCAGGTGACGTACATCCGTGACCGGGAGCTCTTCCACAGCTGCGTCCGGGTGGTCCTCAGTCCGGACAGTCCGGCGATGCTGGATCTGAGCGTCGTTCTGTCCCTCCATCAGAAGAAGCGCAGGAGGTGATGGCGCAGGAGATGATGGCGCCGAAGCGCGGCAGGCAGCAGCGTCCATCTCCCCTCCTTCGTGGCGGCAAGGGCAGAGCCTCAGGGGTTCAGATGGGGGAAGTCCCAGCAGCTGGCTGGCTTTGCGGCGAAGACCTGGCAGGGCCGTCGGTTGTCATCTACGGTGTAAGGAGCTTCCCAAGTAACTTCTGGGCAGCCACTCCAGTGCGGTATTTTCCCGAGGCACGCTGTTCTTCTCTCTGGCGGAGTGGGGTGAGGGAAGATGGCGCCGAAGCGCAGGAATCCAGGGCGCTCGTTTCTAGGTCCTGTAGCGGCGTAAAATAGTTAGAGATGGAGATGTCACCCATGGATGGGGACCTGGGAAGTTTAGCTGCTCTTTTCCCTCTTCTGGGACCCATTTTCAGCAGGCTTTCGCAGTGTTTATCAGATTCCTGTGCGGAGCTCAAAGGAGAAGCGACCACTCTCTTACATGGCTAGCCATGCCCCCCGATATTTTATTTTTGACTTAATCGATCACATTTTTTTACACAGTAGGTCTTGTGATAAAGGACAACCTTCATAAAAGTGCATGATATCTACAACTTGTCTTTTCCACATGCAAAGGAAAAATGTTCTTATAACTTAGTTCCTCTCCTCAACCTCTTGACCCTATAGCAACTTTTGTGGCTATTGTTACTTTCATGCATCATCATTGAGGTTTTTGGCCAATAAGAAATACCTCCCCTCATTGCTTACTTTACTTGAATAGGACTGTGCTGCTATGAAGTGTAGAACTGTTTACAGCTACAACCAAATATATAGCGCTAAGCCTGGTAGGCAATGAAGGGAGGTGGACCCTTTATTCAGCTGATTGGTAGCGGTGTCGGGACTTTGGCCCCTACTAATCAGATATCAATTGCCTGTCCTACGGATAGGCCATGAATATTACAGTCCCTTTATAAAGGAGTTGTCACATCCTGTAATATCCTTTTTGATGGCAACTTGTAGCTTGCTCCCTCAGAGAATAGGGAGATGCCACACTTGCAAAGCCTCCCACATTCATTTCTATGGGTCTGAATATGCTCAAGCACACCCGCTTAGCTATATTTAGAACTCTGATAGAACTGAACAGAGGTTGACTCACAGTGAGATACAAGCTAGCTTTAGAAAGGATATTATGGGAATCACACCACCCCTTTAAGGTTGTAAGCTAATGTAGGCACCAAATGAGCAAATACAGAGCTGATGTTCTGAATGATCAGGACAGCTGTATTATAAGTTAGTTAAAGACAAATACAGTGTATATTATACGATTCTGTTATTGATCTAAAGACAAATTAAAATAGCATTCTGATGACAGACACTATTTAACTAAACTTTGATTGTCTCTTAAAGGGAATGTGTCATCAAAAAATGACTTATTGTTTAACTCACATTTTTAGGTTAAACACATTTTTGGGGAATTATTTTTTTATTTTTTTTTATTTTCCATATCACTTTGAGTATTTTTTATTGATTCTTAAGTCTTGCAGTTTTCACTTTGGCCACTAAGCCTAATAATAGTCTGAAACTTCCTGTTCTGTAAGGGAGATTTTCAGTGTCTGCTCATTATCAGTAAAAGCAAGGTCAAACTGAAAGGAGGCACCAATGTGTACAGATAACACATAATCCACCAGTCACAAGAGGAGATGTCACAGCTCCCCCTCTCACATCCCTGCACAGTGATTTCTTCCCAGGTCACACAGCATGACTAGAAAACTCTCCTATAGAGGTTTATGGGACAGAATCAGTCTTAAGTCTCCTATGTGCATGAAGCTGCTGTAAAGTATCTCTCTGACTGCTGTTAAAGCAGTGCAAGCAAGAATGTCTTCCCCACAATCATATATAGACGGCCGAATTGAGAAATCTACAATCAGGAAATAGCAAGGGCTAAGAAGAAAACAATATGGATCAGGGGCTTGATTTAATAAGTAAAAAAAAAAATTTGTGCCATATAAAATACCATTCTGTACTCAGGGTATACACCAGGTACACTTTAAAGGGACGCTACCATCAAAATCTCCTTTTCACACATTAAGCAATATGCAGCTATGATATGGATGAAGTTCCCCTATGTACCTGACTTCTTAGTTGGTGTCTCTGACTTCCCTTCTGTGAGCTCTGATAGCACAGCAGTAGTGATGAGCGATTACGTTGACTATCGTCATCGGGTCGATAGTCGATATCGGCAATTATCAATAAGATATCCGATAGTCGATAATAGATTATCGCCGATGACCATTAAAGTCTATGGGAGAGGAACAACACCTTCATTATTACACCCAAACAGGGCTGGAGAAGCTGGAATTAACATCCACAACAGCAAACTGTATACGTGCTACATCTTAGGCAAGACAATTAGATTATAAAAGCCACAGAAAAAAAATCACAGACCATTCACTATCCCTGTCTTGCACCACAGCATGACCCTTAAACCTGCATGACCCACAAATTAAAAAGTGCCAAAAGGCAGTATGATTTTGAACCTTCTTTTACTTGAATGGGACATTGAATATCCCTGCCCGGGAAACCCAGAGCCCCAAACTGCAGACCCCAGTTTAAAAAATCCCGGGGAAAAAGGATCTTTCAACCCCCATTTATTTGAACTGGACATTAACTAAAAGGCCGTTTTTCACAGGGCTTATTCCCACGGTTTGTGAGCCGTTTGGGGGCTCACAAATCCGCCGGGAATAAGGGGGGGAGGGGGCGGGGGGAGCGGGCGGGGGCGGCGCTCCCCGGCCCATAGACAATGCAATTTTTTACGGCGCTACGCGCCGTAAAAAAAATGGCATTCACTTTCTCCCCCCCCGGCGGATTCGCCCGGCGGGGAGGACGACGGAAAAAAACTGTTCTCTATGGGCAGTGGATTACCCCAAGACAGGGGGGATTGGGGCCTATAAGCGCAATCCCGGGGAGTACGGGGGCCCCAACCATGCCCAAATAAGCCCTGGGAACGAGCCTAACTGCCTGTACCGCAGTATGACCATTAAAACCGTCTGACCCAAATTAAAAAGTAGGGAAAAGGAGTCTTTCAACCACCATTTTAGTTTTAAATGGACATTGACTTACCTGTCCTGGACCCCCCAGTATGACCATTAAAAACCCGCGACCCCCCAAAATTTAAAAAATGCCGGAAAAGGATCTTTGAAACCCCCATTTTAGTTGAACGGAATTAACTATATCGTCCTGTACCACATAGACCATTTTAAAACCGTCTGACCCACGATTAAAAGTGCTGGGAAAAGGAGTCTTTTCAACTACCATTTTTTTTTCATGGGCATTGACTATACCCGTCCTGGCCACGCATGAGCCCCAAAACCCGCATGACCCCCCATTTAAAAATGCCGGAAAAAGGAAATCTTTTTAACCACCATTTTTTGTTTCATGGACATGACTACCCTGCCTGGGCAACAGAGACCCCCCAAACCCGTTTAACCCACAATCACAAGTGGGGACTTGCTATTTTGTACAGTACTCTCATTTTGTAATTTTTTTGGGAATACATTTTTAAGAAATTTATTTAGGGAAGTTTTATTTATAGTTTTTACATTATTACCATTTTGCTTTTTTTTCAAGTGGT